>PVKU01001436.1:0-302219 GCA_004027475.1 Anoura caudifer
ACTACTAAATAATTATTTTTTCAATGAGTAACTTAAAAAATACATGAAAATGGGGAAAAAAAAACAAGAAACAGCTAAAGGTAAAGTGACTTGTTGAGGGAGGGGGCTGTGCAATATTTGTCAGAGATTCTTTAACCTATCAACAATTTTGCAAAAATTTTGCAACATTTTTCTTTGAAGAAAAATGTTAAGAGCTATAAAAAGTATTGTGAAGCATAATGGCACAATTTCATAATGAGTTGTATTTTTATTTTACTTTTTAAAAGATTTTATTTTCAGAGAAAGGAAAAGGGAGAGAGACATCGGTGTGAGAGAGAAACATTAGCTGGCTGCCTCTCACACACCCCAAATCAGGGACCTGGCATGTGACCTGAGAATCAAACCAGCAACCTTTTGGTTCATAGGCCAGTGATCAATCCACTGAACCACACCAGCCAGGGCATGAGTTGTACTTTTAAATTCATGCTTCTAGAAGAAAATGCTGATTGTTATTAAAATACATACATGTGATATGGATATTCAATGGGAATACTTTTGAAAGAATTAAAATAAACCAAATTCAGGTGTCTTGTCAAGGAGAGGTATGTTTGTATACGGCAGAGGTGAAGGGAGTAGAGAGATGGTTTTTTTTTCTTTTCATTTTATTGATATAATTAAAAAAAATAAACTTCTTTGATGACTTTGGACAAATACATACATACATGGTACTATTACAATTAAATCAGTAAACATATTCATCATTTCCAAAAATTTCCTTGTATCTCTTTATTTTTATTTGCTAAGAGAAGATGTAGTCTTGGGAGGGACACTACTATGTACTGCTGGGAATGGCAGTCTTGTAGGAAGACTGGCCTCCACTTGGGCAGATAAGAATGGACCTTGGGGCATTCTTCCCCCTCTTTTTCCACTAGGCGTATTTCCCGTTGACTTTCTCCTAAGCTCTGAGGCTGCCCCCCTTTTTTTTGCCTCTGTAACTTGTTTCCTGAGCCTAAGCAGCTCAGTTGGCTCACTTTTACTATCTCTGTAACTTTGTAAATAACTTTGTCTTAAAATCTGAAATAAATACATACATAAATAAAAAAATAATAGGTGGGCTCTCGGCCTGGAACACCTCCTTACCAAGACATACAATGAGTCACCAATAACAAAACATACACAGCATGGTGGAAACAAAAAGTCTAGTTAACCCTGCCTGGCACGTCCAATGTGGCATGGTTGGTTGGAGCGTTGGCCCACTTATAGAAAGGTCTGATTCCCAGTCAAGGTACATATCTCCATTGCAAGGTTGATCCCTGTCAGGGCGAGTACAGGAGGCAACCGTTTTTTTTTTGTTTTGTTTTGTTTTTTTTCTCTCTCTCTAAAATCAATGCATGTATCATCAGGCGAGGATTAAAATAACTGTCTAGTCAGCTGCATTGAGAAAGTGGTGCCAACTCTGCAGGTAGAGAGGTAGTAATGAACTGAATGAGGTACTGGCCTCCCTCTGGCCATACAGGGATAAATGGGATGCAGATAACCACTGTCAACAAGGATGAGTTGATGAAATGGGTGAGGGTGGAATCTGAAGTGGGTCCTAAATAGAGTAGAGAAACTACCTCCTAACTCTTGGCTGCCTTTGTGCTCCAATGCCCACTCCCCAGCTCCCATCGTGTCTTAAGGGCTAAAAATGATTTGTGAAAGAAGTAAAGAAGTCCCATCAGGACACTTCACCTGATCCAGGTTGTTTGCAGGCTTCAAATAATACCTGATCTCACTCAATGGAAAACTACCAATGACACTGCTGAACGAGAATAAGAAAACTAGGACAGACACTGGCATGAACCAGGGGAGACTCAAGCAGCCTGGCTGGTGCATCTCTCTGATGATGAGGTATTGCAGACTCAAATGTCTAGGGCTGAATAGCACAGTTAGGCAGGAGAGCAAGGTCTCTGGGTCCCAACCAGAGCCTCTATGTTACTGTCAGGATAGAAGGAATAAGGAGAGGGTAGAATGCAGACTTTTATAGGGCTCTTAGATACTGGTGTACAAAGACAATAATCTTAGGTTTCAAAAAAGCTAGGATTAAAATAGAGACTTTGGGTGGTTTTGAGGATGGTGTATTAGTTACCTTTGGGAGACAGGTCTGCATGTGTTTGTGGATGGAGCCCTTTGGACCATTTCTGGTTCTGATTATCGTGGTTCTCAAAACTGAGTGAGTATCTAACAGATATTAACACATTTTGGTTGTGTGAAATACTGAACACCACCACTGCTTCACAGGGTATGAACCACAACAATGATAAATCCAAGTATAATGGGTCAACTGCATTCCTGACCAACTCCAGAGTTGCCCACTATGGCACATTGCTCAACAAAAGTGTGGTGGGGAAAAGGACATTATTCTGTTAATTTAAGACAATGCAAGCAGAGGTACTGAGCATCACTCTATCAACATTTAACAGCCCAGCCTGGCCATTTTGTAAGGCCTCCAGAGCTTGGAGGTAGACAAATTACCACAGGTTAAACATGAAAGTTTCATGTCTGGCTCCAGCAGTACCTGACATTATTACTGTCACTAAAACAGTGGCAACCCAAATGGGAAACTAGCACACTGTTACTGATCTGGCTAATGCCTTTTACTTGATCCCATTGCAGGACAAAGATCAGGACCAATTTGCATTCACACACACTGGCCTGCAATGTATTTTTACTGTAGTTCTGCAGGGATACCTAAATTACTGTACAATATGTCAGCAGTGGGTAGAGCTTGATCTTCAACATGCCCAAGGCCCTAAGACCCCAAAGAAATTTTAGTCACCCGTTAGATTAATGGCATCCTGATAGCAAGGCCAACCAAAAAACATATGGCTACAGTGCTACACTTAGTCAATGAAGAAACTAGCACCAATTTGTATATAAATCCAAATAAATAATCCAGTCTAAGGCCTAGCACAAAGAACAGGTGAAATTCTTAGGAGCCATTGGGGCAGAAAGCCAATAAAAGCATTCCAGAGATGATCAAACAAAAACGTAGGTCATGGCCCTCTTGGACCCTTACTCCACATACAGTGGAGAGAATCTTAAAAGCAGCAAGAGAAAAAGACACACAAAGTTAACCTGCTGAGGAGTTCCCATTAGACTATCAGCTGATTTCTCAAAAGAAACTTTGTAGGCAAGAAGGGGCTGGAAAGAAGTATTCCAAGTCATGAAAGACAAGGCCCTACATCCAAGATTACTCTCTCCAGCAAAGTTATCATTTAGAATGGAAAGGCAGATAAGCTGCATACCAGATAAAGTAAAGTTAAAAGAATTCATCATCACCAAGTCCTTATTATATGAAATGTTAAAGGGATTTATCTAAGAAAGAGAAGATAATCAAAACTATGAACAGTAAAATGACAACAAACTCACAACTATGAACTGAATCTAAAAAACAAAAACAAAAACAAACTAAGCAAACAACTACAACAAGAACAGAATCACAGAAATGGAGATCACATGGAGGTGGGGGGAGAGAAAGGGAAAATGTACAGGGAATAAGAAGTATAAATGGTAGGTACAAAATAGACAGGGGGAGGAGGTTAAGAATAGTATGGGAAATGGAGAAGCCAAAGAACTTATACGTGTACTCATGGACATAAAGTAAGGTGGGGGAATGCTGGTGGAAGTGGTGGGGTAGAGTGCTGAGGGGAGTAAAAGGGAGGCATAATCAATAAAATGTATTTAAAAGAAAACAAAACAAAAACAAAAACGTAGGCCATGGTAGCTCCCACCAATAAAAAGGAGGTCCAACAGGTAATGGGCCTGTTTGTATAATTAAAACATCATGTATTCCCCCATCTGGGTGGTCTCTTGGCCCCTTTAATCAAGGTAAAGCACAAGGAAGCCCTTTGAAACAGCAGGTATTGGAAACTGTTCAACAAGCCATGGCCCAAGCACAGCCTGTGGGACCCTGACCTGTATTGCCTAATGAAATTGCAGGTTTCTTATCTCTCCCCCTGCTCCACTACCAAATACATTGACGAATCTGTGGCAGCAGGAAACTGCCAATAGGATACACTGGCTTCTTGGATTCTTCACAGATTCCCAGAAGCTGCTACCCAGTACCTTTCTTTTGAATTACATTTCCTTGCTTGCTATTGGGCACTGGTGGAGATAGACCATTTTATGGCTGGAGTACCTCATGTGACACTATAACCTGTACTACCCATTCTCACTTGAGTGATTATGAAACCAATCAATAAAACTGGAGACTCAACAGAGCCTGATCATCAAATGGAAACAGTACATGCAAGACTGAGCCCAGCCAGAAGACTGAGCCCAGCCAGAATCCGAAGGGACTAGTAGGGCCCGTAAACAGAGTTACTTACTTTAATAGCCCAAACAGTCCATATGAGAGGTGCTCTGGCCCCTTCCTGGGGCTACCTGGGGCCCAAGAGTCTAAGACATGTTTACTGACAACTCTGTGAAACTAAAGGCAGATGGTGTCTGCCCCTCCTACAGCTATCATCAGATCACTGGATGACAATCTTTTGACTGAGGCAAGATGTGGATATTTCAACCAATGGACCAAGCTCCAAAATGAGAAGATGTTCGTGCAGCCCATCCCTACCAACATGCCTTGATACATTTTCGTCAACTCATGGCTTATTGTCAATGGCCCAGACAACTGGGTAGGAGAATGGTAACTAAAAGATTGGACAATTAAGAGATCTTCCACATGGGGAAAATAACTATGGCAGCAGTTTACTGCTTAGGAAGAAAAACATATATCCTTCATGTGGATACTCATGGAAAAGGACTTAAAAAAAAAAACCTAACCCGTAAATGGAACTCTAGTGACTGTTGTCAATGTCCTCAAATTATCTGGATACATTTAACCAAGGACTGAGACTTGCCAGGGTCTGAAAGATTAATCACATTGAACTCCGTACCCTCCAGTCCTGGGCAGGGATGATGCCACACTAATAGCTACTTAGGCTAGAGAATTCTTATTTTGGTCATATTTTTGGATAACCCATGGGACTTCACTCTGACTAAGGAACATCCTTCACTGCCTAACCAAGACAACAAGGGGCATACTCTCATGGAATATGATGAACTTTCCATGTATCCTATCAACAACATGTCACTGCAGCCACTGAACAAATCAACAGCTGACTTAAACAGCAACTAAAGGAAGGAAACAAAGCCTGCTAGCGAATTCGTATACCCCTCTAACTAGGGTTGCATGGCTGTTAATAAACACTGTACTCCAATGCAAGAGAAACATGACATTGTGGCACATGTTGGGAAATACAGAGCTTTGATAAGGTGGGTGGAAGTAGACCAGGAAGCTGTGTTTTTAGGCTGTGCCCATGAAATCACAATCTCAGTATACCAATCATTCTTTTTCTTTTTTCCTCTTGGAGTCCATGTCTCTGGAGTGGCTTACAATTCCAGCTGCTATAGCACCCCAAACAGAGCCCCTTGACTCTCATCAGAATATGATGCTTCCCTTGGGTAGCCATTTTCTGGGATACTACAAGGATGGGAGATAAAACCAAGGAGTACTAGGGTGCTAGGGTCCTTCTAGTGGTGCTAGGACCAACTGATCCTTCCAATCAGGTGGATGATATAGTTTGTGCAAGATGTGACCTCCCTTCCTGGACTGAGCAACTGAAACCAAAACACCTGTGTCAAGCAACAAGAGCACTGGGGGCCCACGGAGGTAGTAGCATCAAGATTGGGACAGTCTGGGGTGCAATACCAAGGCTAAGAGATTCATGAGTAGTAGATGAGACATCCCTGGCCTCGGGAGGTTCATGGAATGAGAAAGGAGTGGAATATTCATCTTTCCTCTTTTCATTCATACAGAAGTTTCTGCTGTGCTTAGTACAACACCCTGACAAACGTCAGTAGAGCTGTAGTGAGGAGAGACAGACTGATGCTACTCAGACCTTCCTCAAGCTATGAGGTCTGTCTGGAAAAGTCCAGCCATTATTAACACAATAAGAATTGTTCGCATATAACCTGGCAGCCAAGGGGAGCGGGCTGGAATGTGCATGTGTGAACAATGATGACTTCACTGTACTAGTCACTGGGGCAGTGCCCGCCGTAGAGTGAGCATGTGTACCGTGTGGTCACCACATTCAAAATGGCTAGTGAGTAGAGCAACAAATCTGCATCAGATTTTGTGTTAAGCTTGAACATTCCTCTGTGGAAACTATTCAGATGATTCAGAAGGTCACAGCTACGGGCAACCGGTGATTGGCAGCTTCATCACGACAATACACCCGCTGGTGCATCAGATCTTATGCAGTTTTTTGGCAAAACATCAAAAACCTAAGTGACTCAGCTCCCCTACAGCCCAGATTTAGCACCCTGTGACTTCTGGCTTTTCCCAAAACTAAAATCACCTTTGAAAGGGAAGAGATTTCAGACTGTCAATGAGATTCAGGAAAATATGACAGGGCACCTGATGGTGACTGGGAGAACTGTGCAAGGTCCCAAAGTGCCTATTTTGAAGGACATTGAGACATCATTGTCCCATGTACAATGTTTGTTGTATCTTCTTCAATAAATGTCTCTTATTTTTCATATTACAAGGCCAGGTACTTTCTGAACAGACCTCATATTCCTCAAATTGCTGAACAAGTTTTTTGATACAGACCTAGAAGCAGGCATTCTCTAAAGTCCTTCTCTTTAATATTACCTATAATGTGATAGAAAAAGACCTCTGTACCAGAATGGTTATTACTGATCTATGTGTACTGATGTTTAGAACTTGAAGTTCTGTGTGCAACTTTTCTATGTGGCAAAACCAAGCTGACACTGTATATGATTGGACTGGTCAGCATCATGAGAACAAATCCCTGACAGGTGTCAGCTGCACCCCTATTGGTTATATATTTCTCTGCAGACCCCAATGTGCAACAGAGTATCTGCCTCCAAGGGAATCATTTGTTGTCTCAAAAGTTAAAGGGCTCACTGTCCAACTGAGCAACTACAGAGAGGGCTAGAAAGGATTCACTTTGCTAACACTATAGGGTAGCTCACGGTACCCTTCTGGGAAGACAAACCAACCACTGGTTTCATTCTGTTGTCCAAATTCTAATAGCAGGTGTAAGTATACAGACACTAGAAAAACAGAGTCTTTAACCATGGCAGAAGAGCTAAAATCATTGCCTGGCCATCTAAGACCAACAAGACACACTATATTCACCAAAGTAGTGGTGGAAAATCAAATAACATCTGTGTTATCACCAGCATTTCTTTGTGCAGTCTACATCAACAGTTTGAGGAACTTAAAAACTGAGTTGGTGAATATCCATGCTTAGGTGGGATGGTTATCAGCTGTACAGTCTCAGCACCCCTTTCCCTCAGTTTTTGCCCTCTTTAGTTGGCTTAATCCAGGCACTTGTGGTTCTTGATTGAAGACCATTCTCTAGGGAGGCCTGACTGTCCTCATGGACCTGGCTGTCCTAATTAATTACCCTTGTAAAATGTTGCCTCTAGATGACACAACAGCTCTACGAGCAATCCATGTCCACACAGGTTGTTCAGGAACCCAAGTAGACTCAATTCCACAGGATTTGATATACTTTATCTGTTATATTAGTGGCCAAGCAGGAGTGGGGGGTGAACTGTTGACAAAAACAGCCTCCTACACGCATTAAGTCTTTTGACACCCCCCAACCCCACATAAAAATGGGCCTTGGGCCCGGAACACTCCTTAGCAAGAGACAGAGTTGTCACAGCTTATACTAGGTTTATCATCTTGTATGGGAATACTTTTCCTTTTTCAGACTCAATGTATGTTCTCTTGTTCTGTTTCAGTCTTGTGTTTCGTATGCCACCTAGCCAACCTCATTACTAAATCTGTCCCGAGGAGAGGGGACAGCATCTTTAGTCCTGTGTCACAAAAGGTGAACCTGTAGGTCAAATGCTCTGTTTTGACTGCTGGGAGGGATGGCTGGCTATGGTGGAATGGCACACACTACTGAAACTGATCTTGTTTTGCCCCTCTTCTGTGTGAGTAAAGAAAACATTGTTCCATTCAGTGCTTCACTGGGTTGTGTTTTCTGTGGCAGCCCCAATATCAAGACGCAGTGGGCAGAAGCGTTGGAATGTCTACTTCTGGTGACAGGCAACAGATGTCATTTGCATTACATACAGAGAAAGGTTTTGGGTGAACTTAAGAGGAAGAGAATCTAAAATGATTCAACACAAAGAAGAGGAAATGAGGTAGACTAACTGAAAACAGATGCTACCCAACACTAAAGAGATGTTGATACGAGAAATCAAACATATACAAGAAAGCAGAAGAATTTTACACGTACGCTAAAAACAGGGAACTACTGACAAACTGGAAAGGATAAAGGCAATCTAGTGTCATGAGCATAAATCTACAAAGAGATTAAGATACTTAGCCCAGAACATAGAGATTATTTTATCTGTTTATAAATTAGATGCATCATTCTATGTTACCCATAATGAAATAACTGGGTAGAAAATTTAGAAGTAAATTTTGATCAACAGAAAGACAAACAATCTCTAATAACTATTTTACTTGTTAGAGATTTTCTTTCCATTGACTAAAACTTATACTATAAAACTTATATAAATTGGCAAGGTTAAAAAGCAGTTTGTTTTATGTATGAGGGTAGGCTAAATTATAAATTCTAAAATTAATACATTACATTGTACACCTTAACTAATGCAATGTTATATATCAATTTCATCTCAATAAAACTGAAACAACTGCAATTGATAATTAAAATGTAATCTTAAAAAAAAAAAAGAATTGTTTTATCAACTCATTTGAAAAGGCACAGAATGAGTCTGAAAGCAGAAGCCATATCCTATAAAAAGAGCTGTTCCAACCAGGCTAGAAGGAGAGAAAGCAAATGACTATACTTCTCAGAGGAAAAAAAGTACAAGATTAGAGTAGGAATAATAAAAACAGAAGCTTAGAAGGGATTATTTAATATTTAAGCCAAGTTCTAGAAACCGTAGGAGAGATTTATGAAGTTTTGGACGAATGGGGCTACATACTAAACCTGACAAGCTCAGGGGAGGCCTGTGTGATGGCCTTACAAACTCAGAGAACTAAAGTAATCACATAGGGTGGTCTAAAACTAAAAACTTTCAAACTAAAAGCAGGTGATGGTGGGTAGTCATGCGACAGGACAGAATCATCCTTGATACAAGTCAATACTTACCTTAATTGAGCCTGACTATTGTCTTTTTTGCACTTAAGATATCATACCTTTGGAATGTCAAATTTCCCTTTTCTGGGCCTCTCAAAGCACAGGCACTGCACCAAAGGGAGATGGCAAATCCCCTCATCATTATTGTTATTGTGTTAATTACTGACTGTTAAGTATCCCGTATCAACCTATATAAAAGAAGTAGGTGTCTATCATTTTACTTTTTATCCAATCCCAGGTATCTCCCAATTTGCTTTCTCATACCTCCCTAAATTATCACCACTGGATTTCATGTAACCAATTTATTCTTCTCTTTTGATTGTAATGCATACAATAAGGTGCAAAACTGTCATTTCCAGAAGCATTTCTTAATCCAGTGAAATCAATCCAGTGATGACAATTCTGGTAACTGTCATCGGTTTGTCTCAAATAAACTTATAAAAATTATTATAGGTTTGAATGTTCCTTAATTCGACAAAATCATTCTACTGAAAACATCATACAAGAGAAAGCTACTGTTTCCTTTACTGGCACACAGGATTTCTACAAACACTTTATTGATTTTAAAATGGTAGTTATTTTTTGGATAAATTACATCAAATTAGTATTACTCTCAGAATTTGTGGTCATACATAAATTCTGTTAAAACTGGTGACTGTTATTTATATTCAGTAAACACTCTATAAGGGAGGTGGAGGGAGTAGGAAAACTGATACGGTAGCGGTGAGGATTAAAAGTTAAGGATTTTAAATTTACTCCTTAATAGTTTGTCTTGTTGGATTTAACAGTGTGTGTAAGTGTAAGGACAAACTGTGTAATTCTACATTCTCTCACACTGTAGTGAAATTTCACTGGATAAACCTGACACGAGGCATTTTTTTTTTGAAGAGTTGATTTATTCTAGAGACAGGGGAAGGGAAAGAAAAAGAGGAGAAAAACATCAACTGGCTGCTTCTGGCATGGCCCAACACCCAACCTGGGACCTGGTACACAACCCAGGCATGTGCCCTGACTGGGAATCAAACTGGCGACCTTTTGGATCCCAGGCTGGCACCCAGGCTGGCACTCAACCCACCAAGCCACACCAGCCAGGGAGACATCAGGTTTTGATGAGAGGGCTCCCAATTATGCAAGATCATTAAACAAATACAGAATCAAGCTTGGTATGTATTAGTATACAGAAAATAATTCAAATTTGCTAGAAATGGTAAATATTCAGAAAAAAAATTCACTATGTACTAATGAATTTTCCCTGAAAAGAGGTAGCGAAGAACCCCTTTTAATCATCCATTAAAAATTAGCAAGTCTGGAGCTGAGCAATCAACTTGAATGATCTCCCTACACTCTGAACTCTTTCTCAGCAGCAAAAATGGCCTGTAAAATCCTTTTGGGATCTTTTATTATAATTTATGCAACTTTTTGGTATTCAAAATACCTTTGATAATAGTTTTTTAAAAATTTAATCTTTGCTGTAATTTCCCCATTACCACTTAGTCCCCTTATATCCCACTACCCCCAGGAATCAACACACTGTTGTGCATGTCCCTGATTCCTCCTATTTTGCTCAATCTCTTCTGCCTTTAACAAGCCCCCCACCCCTGCCACTAGCTGTCTCCATCTGTGAGTCTGTCCCCATTGTCCTTGTTAGTTCAGTTTTTTCTTTAGATTCCATACATGAGTGAAATGGTATTTGTCTTTCTCTGATTGGCTTATTTCACTTAGCATAATGTTCTTCAGGTCCATCTATATTGTCGCAAAGGGTAAAATTTTCTTTTTTATGGTTGAGTAGTATTTCATTGGGTAAATCTCCCATAGCTGTTTTATCCACTCATCTATTAATGAACACGTGGGCTGCTTCTACTATCTTAGCAATTGTAAATAATGCTGTAATGAACATAGGAGTGCTTATGTTCTTTCGAAATAATGTTTTGGGTTCCTTGGGATATATTCCTAGAAAAGGAATCACTGAGTAAAAAGGCAGATCTATTTTTAATTTTTTTGCGGTATCTCCATACTGCTTTCCACAGTTGGCTATACCAATATGCATTCCCACCAACATACAAAATGGTTCCCCTATCTCCACACCCTTGCCAATACTTATTGTTTGTCAATTTATTGATGTTAGCCATTCTGACAGGTTTGAGATGGTATCTCACTGAGGTTTTAATGTGTATTTCTCTGATTATTACTGACATTGAGCATCGTTTCATATGTCTATTGGCCATCTGTATGTCCTCTTTGAAGAAGTGTCTATTCAGGTCCTTTGCCCATTTTCAGTTGGGTGGGTTGGTTGGTTTTTGGTGTTGAGTTTTGTACTTTATAAATCTTGGATATTATTACCCCTTATCAGATGTATTGGTGAATATGTTCTCCCATTCTGTGTAGTCTCTTTATTTTGTTGATGATTTCCTTTGCTGTGCAAAAACTAGTTTGATGTAGTCCCATCTGTTTATTTTTTCTTTTGTTTCCATTGCCTGGGGAGAGTCATCCAATACAATATTGCTATCATCAATGTCTGAGATTTTACTGCCTATTTTTTCTTCTAGGATTTTTATGGTTTCAGGTCTGACACTTAAGTCTTTGATCCATTTTAAATTTATTCTCGTGTGTGTGGTAAGAAGGTCGTCTAGATTCATTTTTCTGCACTTATCTGTCCTATTTTCCCAACATCATTTATTGAGTAAACTATCTTTACTCAAAGATTTTATTTATTTTTAGAAAGAGGGAAAGGCAGGAAATAAGAGAGGGAGAGAAACATCTATGTGTAAAAGAGACACTCCTGGCCCTCAACCCAGGCATGTACCCTGATCAGGAATCAAACCAGCGACATTTCAGCTTGCAGGCAGCACTCAATCCACCAAGCCACACTGGCCAGGGCTGAATATAAATTATTTTTAGCCCATTGTGCGTTTGCTTCCTCAGTCAAATATTAATTGACTATAAAGGTGTGGATTTATTTCTGGGCTCTCTATTTTGTTCCATTTATCTATGTGTCTGTTCTTATGCCAGTGCCATGCTGTTTTGATTACAATGGACTTGTAGTATAGTTTCATATTAGGTAGTGTGATTCCTCCAAGTTTGTTCTTCTTTCTCAGGTTCACCGTTGCTATGCAGGGCCTTTGGTGGTTCAATATAAATCTTTGAAATATTTGTTCTATTTCTGTGAAATACGTCATTGGAATCTTGACAGGAATTGTGTTGACTCTACAGATTGCTTCGGGTAGTAAGGGCATTTTAATGATGTTAATTCTTCCTATCCATGAACATGATATGTGCTTCTACTCTTTGTATCTTCTTCAAATTCCTTCTTCAGTGTCTTTAATTTTCTCTGTACAGGTCTTTTATATACTTGGTTAGGTTTATTCCTAGGTATTTACATTTTTTTTTAAAGCAATTATGAATCAAAAAATACAACTGATTTCTGGATACCAGTTTTGTATCCCACTACTTTTCTGAACTCATTTATCAGTTCTAGTGGTTTCTTGGTGGAATGTTTGGGGTTCTTGATGTACAGTATAATGTCATCTGCAAATAAAGACAGTTTTACATCTTCCTTTACAATTTGGATGTCTTTTACTTCTTCTCTGATTGTTGTGGCTAGGACTTCCAGTACTATGTTGAATCAGAGAGGTAAAAGCAGACATAGCTGTCCTGTTCCTGATCTTAAGGGGAACACTTGTAGTTTCGGCCTGTTGAGTATGATGCTGGTAGTAGGTCCATCACATATGGCCTATATGTAGGTATGTTCCCTCTATTACCACTATGCTGAGAGGTTATTTATTTTTTATCATGAATGGCTGCTGGGTTTCATCAAATGCTTTTTCTGCATTTATTGATATGATCATGTAGTTGTTATCCTTCATTTTGTGTATGTGGTGAATCACATTTATTAATTTGAAATTGTTTTATCAACCTTGCATTCCCAGAATAAATTTCACTTGATCATGTTGTATGATCTTTTTGACACATTGCTATATTCAGTTTGCTAACATTTTGTTGAGGATTTTAGCATCTATGTTCATCAGGGATAGTGGCCTATTGGATAACCTGGTTGAAATTGACAAATTCCTAGAAACAGACAATCTTCCAAAGCTAAATCAGTAAGAATCAGAGAAATTTGAATAGATAGATTTACACGTAGTGGAACTGAAACACTAATGAAATTACTACCAACAAACAAAAACCCTGGACTGGATGGCTACACAGGTAAATTTTACCAAACATTCTGAGTACTCTTCTCCTCAAACTATTTCATAAAATTCAAGAGGAGGGAAGGCTCCCAAACTCATTTTATAAGGCTATCTATTTCTAAAACCAGAGAAAGACACTCCAAAGAAAGATAATCTTTGACAATATTTTAAAAAGTAAATCCTCTACAAGTTGATAATAGTAAGATAAAATCTTATAATATTACCAAATTTGACTTAAAAATTTAAGAATATAACTGAATTAAAAACAAAGTCTTTTCATAGCTGTGACAAATTTCAACTGGAATAATGGACTATAACTGTGGTAGGCAGTTAGACAGACATAAGTGGAGGAAGGACGATAGGTCAGGTACAAAAGGTCATCAGGGAGGAAAGCCCTGGGTACTTAGTAAAAGGATAAAGCTGGCAGCATTTCCTACCATGGTGCCATTTACTCAGCAGGCCTATGACCTTATTAAATATGACTGCCATTTTTATTCTTCTGAATTTATATCCCTAGGACTAGAAATTACTGGAAAGCAAGATCAGAGAAGGTGACTAACCACCCCCTAGATCAACAGGCAAAAGATAACATCGGAGCAAGTTACAGCCTTTGCAAAATCAACCAAAACCTCCTGTGTTACAATGTCCCCAAAAGCCCAGGGGACACACAACAGCACCCTCCCCACCTTTTTAAATCCAATAATAATCCAATACAAGCTCAAAGTTCCTACCCTTCAATGCTGGTATATCTCTCCATACCATGCCCCTTTCCACTCTTGGAAAATGAGTAAAAACTCTTCTCTCTGCACTTTCTTTCCTTTGTGAATTCTTTCATAGCCTGCTTCAAGTTAGACCAACTAACACTTAGCTAAAGGGAAAACTGGGAAAACAAGGACCTCAACTCCAAGGTAACCTTTCCTTCCCTAGGATATCACTGGTCATGTGGTTTAGACACCCCGATCTTTAATATCACTGGTCATGTTGTTGGGACCTTCCCCTAGCATGTTGCTGGTCATGCAGTAGACTCCCCATTGAAGGAGGAACAATGGACCAAAGAGTGTCCTCATGCAACTCTCATCTGGACTCTTGCATTACCACTCTTTTAAGTATTAACACCTAGGCATAACTTCTAGGCCTATGTTCTGTTTCAACTCCAGGGCCAGCACAGCACCAAAACCAGACAAGTGATGTCATGGCTGACAGTAGGGACCCCTGCCCTGGTGCCAACCAAATAGTAGAGACCACAATGCTGAAGGGACATATCTGGAAAACTGAGGAACATCCCATTTTACTGGGATCCTCCCCTAAGACCTCCAGATAAAAACACTCAAGAGAAGAACCCAGTGCTGCTCTCCCTTCCAGGAGCACAGTCATGCCTTTCCCTCCCCGCTCAGGCAAGTTATCTTTACCTTTCTCTCCCCTAAGGTCGAAGGGCTCCAATTTTGCCTCTGTAACTTGTTTCCTGAGCCTACTTTTTCTACCACTAACTTCTTCTACCTCTATGACTTTCTGGGTAAACTTTCTTTCTTAATCAGAGCTCAAATACCAAGATTCCTGAACCAAGGTCTGACTCCACCGGTCTACCACCTGGTGCCATTATTGCCGCCAACATAACAATTTAAATTGTAGCCCTGGCTAGTGTGGCTTGGTGGATTGAGTACCAACCTGTGTACCAAAGGGTCGCAGGTTGGATTTCCAGTCAGGGTACAAGTCTGGGTTGCGGCCCAGGTCCCCAGTAGAGGGCTTGCAACCATGAACTGATGTTTTTCTCACTCTTTCTCCTCTCTACCCCTCTGTCTAAAACTAAATAAATAAAACCTTTAAAAAATAAACTGTAATATTTCTATATTTGTGAATATCCTGCAGTTCAAGTTATAGAATAAGAGGTAGTTTATTATAAAAATTCTAATAATTTATCACTCCTCTTGATTATTTTGAGGATTACTTATTCAGGACTCAGTAATGTGAAATTAGTTTTAAAGTCAGAATCTCTTCAAATACAAATACATGTATTTTTAGTCAACTATCCTAGAGTCCAACAAATCTATTCAGCTCTTGAGAACAAATACTCTACTATGCCATGAGCCTAAAAAGTTCAAAACCTGAAAGCTTTCTATTTCTATTCTAAGAAAAATAAAGAATATCCTCTGATTCCAAACTAGAAAAAGTTTATACTTAGTATCTTGGGATAATATGTTCTCCTAAATTTTGTATGTGTCAGACTGTCCATTTTTGTTTAAGACATTACTAGTAGGTGAGAAGGGTTTTCACACATGGGCTGATGTCTCATATTTCATCATGTCCATCAAGTGAGTAAGTTATTTTGCTGTATCATCTTAGATTCCCACACTGTTAAAAATATTGTCTAGTAATAAGACAAGCATAGCATACTATACATCAAAACTTGGAACATAACTTACCCTGTCATGAAGAGTCCAACCCACATACTTTAGGTAACTGTCATTTAGGAAGGCATCACTATACATTTTCATCCATACTCCAATTTCTTCAATACAAATGGCTCTAATCTCAGCAATAGCATCACTAGAGGAGGAAGAAAATGAAAAAAAACCAATACCCGATTAATATGAAAAGGTAGAATGCATTTCACACTCATTTTCAGGAAGCAATAAATATAAGATTATTCCTAATATGCCATTTCACATCTGCACTCTCAAAGGCCCCCCCAAATAGAATATATTCTGTTTTTTTCCATGACTGCCATGGAATAAAAATTAGTGATACCAAATTGAAAAGTAATGCTCTGGAAATCATCTTATTTTTAATTCATCCACACTATATTCATTAGACTAGGAACCTGGAGCTTTCTGAAAGCCTCACAAATATTATGAAGTCAACAAATATGTTGTTAAATCTGAGGAAATCAGAGTACCAACATTCAAATATAGAATAATGTAGGACTCAAAAATTGTTTCCCTAAATAACCAAACCTTTCTAAGCAGGCACATATGTAATGAATTGAAAGAAAATAATTTTTATGACTAAGACACAAACTAATGTATCTGTCTACAAGACAACACTACACAGGCAAATGTTATTTGAAAATGCATGATATTTTGCAAAACCCAAAACCTTAATGTAACTGCACAGGACAGAGTAATAATTCACATTTAGTCACAATGGAAACAATCTTGGTGACTACACTATGAAGTGGTGGTAGAACCAACCCCAAAGGTCAGGTTTCTGGCTCATACCCAGACAGCTTTCCACTTCACACTATAAGCACCCAACAGAGCTATCCTGAAATTTTCCTACTCTCAAATCTGTGAATCACGACCAACTATGATGTTAATATTTTACCTTATCTTTTAATAGGTTATTAGCTCCAGCTTAAAAAAAACATATTGAATGCAATAAAGTGAATACTAACTTTCTTTTGTAGATTGATCTTCAAGGACTCTCATTTACATACGTGAATAACTTATAATTTAAGATAATTTGTAATTATTCAAATAAAAAGAAATCATCTGTCAATTAATTAATCTGACAATAATTTACTGGTAGCTGGAATCTTAATGTTAACTAAGGAACTTTCTTAGTTGTTCTTTTGTGACAAGATGTGTGCTGCTGGCATTCTAATATTTCACTCTCTGCTCTAATAAACCACAGACCCTTCTAAGTCCCTGTCACTGCTAAACAATAAAAATGTGAGAAATTTTCTCTTTCAAAGCCATACTACCAATCATAATCTTTAGTTTTCCTACCTTATTTTTATTTGTTAATACCTTTTCCTAATGGAGAGATTCTATAGCATATAGCCTTATGGTACAGAATCTGGAGCAAAATATCCTGAGTTCAAATTCCGGGTCTGCTATTTACTAGCTGTGTGGCTTTAGGCAAGTTACATCCCTCTTTCTTAGATTTAAACATCTGTAACACACAGATAATAACTGTACCTGCAGTTCACAGAGTCATGGTAAGAATGAAATCACTTAATAAAAGGAAAATGTGCCTGGTGCCTACTAAACCTTCCATAAATGTTTACCATCATAATCTTTTAAATGCCATCAATCTAGTCATTTACAGACAACAGGGTACAAAAAGTAGCTTTACTACAAATGTGAAAGAATGTTCCTAGGCCTTCATAATACTGAACATAAATAGCTCAAGGACATTTCTTTTTTTTATAAATATGAAACATTTCAGATATAAAAGTTAGAGAGACAACATAATAAAAATATTTCAAGTGTAATATTTTAATTTTCAACTTAAAAGAACTAAAATATTATAATTAAAACCTTGTACATACATCTTCCTGATGTATCTTCCTCCCTGAGAATAACTGATTCCTCACTTCAATGACTATCAGTCTCATCTGTATCATCAGGCTTTAACTTTCTATCTTTTGTTTTATGTATTTTGAAACTGTACATATTTAATATCATGAAGGTACCCTCTCCAATTTTTTCTAAAAAATCATATTATGACACTTACACATACTAATTCTCATAGATCCAGTTCCAATATATTAATTTTAACTGATGTACAGTGTTCCTTTCTATAAATACTTTACAAATTATTTATATATTCTCATTGATATACAGGTTTCCTTTCTTAACAATGAATGCCGTGACCATTCTTGTATACGCCTCCTTGTGCACATGTGTAAGAGTTTCCCTACGGTAGTACTTTCAAACAGTGCACATGATGAAATAAATTTAATGACTGGTAACAAAACATAAAAGTATTTAGAACAGAAAATACTAAAATGCTTAACATGTATAAAGGCAATTAAGTATTCTTTTCTTGGAATGCTGTTTACCTGATGTAGGACATGTTCAAATGAAGTCAGTAAGACATTGTTTTTATAGTACCTAGAAGTTAAATTACTAGGTGACAGAGTACACATTTTCAGTTTTATTAGTATTGACCAATTTTTCCATAAATCACTGCTTCACGCATCCTTGCCTGTCACTTGGTATTGTTCTACTATTTAATATGAATTTCCACCTTTGTAAACTGCAAATTGATATACTTTGTTTTCTCTACTGGGCTGTCCAAATAAAAACAGAACACAATCACTAAATACCCAAATGATAGCATTTTATCAGCTTTCTCAATCCTACTAAGTAGTCATCTCTCAGGGATCAGTGTGCTTTTATTCTCTGCTGTATTACTTTAAAAAACAAACAGAAACAAACAAACAAAAAAACCCATCAAAACTAAAAAAACCAGGCTGCCTTTTTTTTATCACATAATTTCAGGAAAGCAGACTGAGGACAAGATGAATAGGTATGGTATGCTATTAAAACTACAGTGATGACTAAGTGTAGTAACTTCGTATGTCCATAGCTCATTCTTTCACTCATTACTATTGGCATTAACATTACCAATGATAGTGAAATTATGGATGGCTAATTCCTAACATAAAAATTTAGCTTTATTTCAGTAGGGAAATCATTTTCAAAATATTTTTATAAGAATCTCTAAGTCTAATTCTAATTTCTAATACCCTTTTTGTCTTGCCTATTAGACTCTTAAAAGCTTTGTTAACCTCTGGGAGCTAATATCCTATTTAAGTAGATAAACTATAAAATAAAAATGCAGCATGCTTCTAAATATTCCCTGATTTAATTACAATATAACTTTTGATTTTTACAAATATTTTTCTCATGCAGAAAATTCCTCAAACCCTTGAAAAGAAGAAACCCTTGATCTTGATATATAATTTCTTTTTAACACTTTAATCTCTATTTCCAGTGGCCTCATTCCACTTAAAAAGGTACAGGTGCTCGAGTTTCCAATGCAAAGATTTAAGTAGAGGGTAAAAAAGTAAGATAAGAGGGAAGGTTTAAAACAATCATAACATGGGCTAATTTTCATAGCATTCTGGTATTAGAGACTTGAACAACTAAAAATAAAGTCAGGATACACTTTACCTGAAAATTCAAAGAAATAAAAACAGAACTAGAGAAGTATAATTCTGGCCCAAAATTCTTTGTTTTAACTCCATTTTACAGCATAAAAATAATTATGTTCATTTCTATGAAAAATGTATCTAATTTACTGATCCTCACAGTTATTGTCTTTTCTGGGAGACATGAACCTTAATATCTGGACTTAAGTTTTTGTTTTGAATTACTTTCTTGGCAGATGGAATTCAAGTATTTTCTGCTTAATACAAAAAGAAATTTAACTATAATGAATCTTAATTAAATGTTTCTTGTACTATCCTTAAAGGTGCTTTCCTAATAAGAAAGTTGAATAAATTGAAATGACTACAATACAAATTTCAGAGAATAACTCTGGGCTAATATGGCTGTTTTCACAAATACAATTATCTCTCACATACAAAACATCTCATGAGAGTTCCAAAGTAAGAAATAATTATAAGCTTCAAGAAGGTTCACTAATCTAAATTGTAGCAAAAAATGAATTCATATCTCAACCAATTCTGTCACTAATATTTGGCTAAAAAAAATTTATGTTTTCCAAAATAGAACTACAGAGAATTTTTTTTGAAATAGTCTAGGGGAGAAAGAAACAGCTGAAGGAGTTATTTGAAAATCATACCAGCTTTTATTAGATTGTGAACAAGAACTTAAGAACAGAAATTATAACCTAAAGATGAATAAAATAAATATTATCTTAGAGAGTGTTAAATGTTAGTATAGAGGAGTACAAGGAACAAACAAGCATGTAAATGATGCAGGAGAGTAAAAGAGGTCAAAAAAGGCTTTTGAGAGGCAGTCATGTTTAAGTGCAGACCTGAAGAGCTGATACATTCCTGTTTGCTAATTAAATCTATATATTTCAGCATTATTTCAGAATGATCAGTTATTTAAAATACATTAGCAATTTAACATATTTATAAAACTGGAAATATTTTTGTCTCATTTTTGTTGTATTACTGATTAGTGACAACAGCATAAAAATAAATGGAAAGGCATACATAGGGTCTCACACAGAGCAACTGCTACAGCTGTTACCATATATTACACCTTAATTTTCTTATTAACAGAATGTTAGGCATAAGTAAGATTCAAACCTGAATGTCAAAGATACATAAACACCCAAAGAAAAATCTTTCATTAATATTTATATTTTAACTATCAACCTGACACACAGGTTAGGTCAAAGATAAAATGTAAGGGAATAAAAAGATTAAAAGAATAAAAGGACAATTTGCTTATGATAAATCATTTCATGGACTTGTATAAGAGTTCTGAAAACATGATTTTGAAATGTTTCCCTGTAGGGTACACAAATGAAAACTCAACTAGAAAATAAAAGACATATACTTTTCATCTACTAAAAATTGTTGAAATCTTTCCTGTTATCTCTTCCTCCACTGAGTTGTTTTTACAGCGTAATAATTTTTAAATTATTTTACTATCACTAAAATTAGTCTTTCTTTTTTTGGTTGCTATTAAGACTTTCTCACAATCTTTAATGTTTTACACTTTGACTACGTATAGATTTGGAAAATTTTCCTTGACTTACTCAACCATTCACTATAACTCTTTTCAATCTAAAGATTGTTTTTGAAACCAAGTTTGTAAAATTTCAGTTATCTCATTAATACTTCTTTCCAATACTTCTCTTTGTTTCAAATCTCTACGAAGCCTCTACACAATCTCCCATGTATCAGAAATGTCACTCCTTATTTTCTATCCCTCATACTACGCCTGGGTAAATTCGATGGTATTATATTCTAATTTACTAATTGTCTATTCAATAGTACAAAGTATGAGGCATAACCAGAAAAAGTCCAGCCATTGTTAATATAACAAAAACAGTTTACATAACATCAATGTAACCTGGCAGCCAAGGAGAGTGGATTGGAATGCATGTGAGTGAACAATGATGACTTCACTGTACTCGTCAGTAGGGTGGTAGAGGCCATTGAGTGAGCATGTGTACTATGTGGCTGTCACATTCAAAATGACTGAGTAGAGCAAGGAATCTGCATCAGATTTTGTGTTAAGCTTAAACATTCCTGCATGGAAACTATTCAGATGATTAGAAGGTCATGACTATGGAAAACTGGTGATTGGCTGCTTCATCATAACAACACACCCACTTATGCATCACATCTCTTACAGAGTTTTTTGAAGAAACATCAAATCACCCAAGTGACTCAGCTCCCCTACAGCCCAGATTTGGTGCCCTGCAACTCCTATCTTTTTTGTGAAACTAAAATCACTTTTGAAAAGGAATATATTTCAGACCCTTGTTGAGATTCAGGAAAAATACACCGGGGCAGCTGATGGCAATTAGGAGAACTGTGTGAGGTCCCAAGGTAGCTACTTTGAAGAGGACAAGTACCACTGCCTATATACAATGTTCCTTATAGCTTGTATCTTCTTCAGTAAATGTCTCTATTTTTCATATTGCATGGCTGGACACCTTCTGGACAGACCTCATATTATCATTCCTGTGGCAGTTCTACACATGCACATATACGTCAAAACTCATCAAATTGTGTAATTAAACACAGGTTACTTTATGTTAATTATACCTCATAAACTCATAAATTAAGAAAAGACTGCATGGCAGGTATTTAAAGTTTTTAGATGTCTTTTTTCCCAAATACACTTATCAGTAGTTTATTATAGTATGGGTAGCTTATGTAAGAAAGAGGATATGAAACTCCAACCAGACATTTCATACTCAAAATAAAGGGCTTGGCCTTACTCAAAAGATCTTTATATATTTGAATTAAAGCAGAATGTTCATATTAAAACAACAAATTTACTTAAAAAAAAAAAAAAAAAAAAAACCAAACATTTTCCTATAGGGAGGGGAATATACGGGGACTAAATGGTAATGGAAAAATATAATAAAGATTAAATTAAAAAATAATTAATTAATTAAAAAAAAAAAAAAAAAAAAACATTTTCCATGCCCTGGCTGGTGTGGTTCAATGACTGAGTGCCAGCCTATGAACTGAAAGGTCACTAGTTTGATTCCAGGAGGTCAGGTCACATGCCTGGGTTGTGGGCCAGGTCCCCAACTGATGGGGGCGGGGGCGTATAAGAGGCAACTGATTGATGTGTCTCTCAAATGTTGATGTTTCTCTCTCCCTTTTCTTTTCCTTCCCTTCCCCTCTCTCTGAAAATAAATAGAAAATTTAAAGAAAACCAAAACAATTTTCCTGTTTTAACTAACTTTTTAAATTAGCTGGCCAATTACAGTCTCAAATGTGTCTAAAGTTATGTGTTATCTGTGTCTCTCCAACTAAACACACCAGTAGCAAACAGTAACAAATATGTGTATATGAGCCATTAATTCTTATGAAATATGTTCTTTAATAATGTTTAATATTTTTAAAGTTCAGAGGTTTCACAGAAAGACAAACTAAGCTCATTTGCAATTTAGCATGACAAATATACTTTGGAGATACTCTGCTTCTACTGTGATGTATGCAGCTGAAGGTAAAAGAGAGCAACATTATGAAACTGCTGCATTATCTGCAGGGGTTCCTTTTTCTCCCATCTTCACAGACTGTTAGTTAATTTTCATGGAACAAGATGAGTACCACAGAACAGGAAGCAATGCAATTAATTTTTTCAAATATGGAGACAATCACATCTTATTATGGTTGCATTAACTTAAGACTACCTCATTAATATTCCACCAATACAAATGCAAGCACACAGGGTACCGCAGACAGTGTTAAGTTCTGAATTTGGACGAATGTGGCAGTGGTGGTGGGGGTAACATGTTCCTCCATGGTAATAGTATGAAATTTATTTAGCTTTTATAGCCAAAACTGTTTTCTGGAGAACAAAACAAGGCAGAGTTTCATATCTCTATACTGTCCAGAACTACAAAGAAGTAATAAATTATTAAGTTAAAAATCTAAACATTTGAAAAAAATCTCTTACCGGTATCTATGAACAAATATACCCTTAAAAATAGAGTTCATCATATTTTCAATTTCATCTTGATTTTCTTGTAGCTGAAATAAAAAATGAATTAATTAAAATGTTGATCATATTATTTAGAACAATGATTTTCGAACTTTTTAATTTCATGGTGCAAACTTTTAAAATTCTACAGCATACCAAAAATATATACTTTTTGCTCATTGACAAAAAAAGGTATAATTTTGATTCATTCACACCAGATGGACATTGTTGTGACGGCTATTGTCATTTTTTAATCTAACAATCTAAGTGGAAAGAATTTAATGCCCTTTATTAAATAGTTGAGTACTGCATGTTTTAAAAGTTTTTGTAGCACAACAGTTAAAAATCGCTGATTTAGAATGAACAGTTCCAAGTGCTTTAAATAACTGGTTATTCTCATCCTAGGTAATTTATCAATCATTTTTCTCACTTATTGCGCAATGGATATCTGATCTTACCAATATTCTTGCATTATTTCTACAGCTGTATTACAGTGGTTTTAGAACCTCCTCCGTCTCTCTTGAAAAGTGAAGTGAAATTCCTATCTCCAAAATATCACTTGTTCTGGCACTAGGACTCAATTTCTACACTTCTTTTGCCCAAACCAGGTCCCTGGGCTTGATTTTGCCTTTCTTGGGCAGATCACCCATGACTATCATACTTGTCACTGCAGAAGAAACTTCCAAATCTACCTAAAGTATCCAAATATGACTCTGTATCTGATTAGCCCATAACTGTGAGTAAATGAAGTTCCAGTATAGTAGGCATATTAAATGAGAAGTTAACATGGATCGGAGCCATCAGTGTTGGAATATAGCAACAAAATAAAACACTATAGCAAAGATAATAAATTTCAGGCAACACTGTTATCAGTTAAAGTTTGGGTTTATTTACTGCTCAAAAGGAACAAAAACACTGATAGAAAATTATATTCATTGTGTCATTTCTTATTCTAATTTGTTTTGTACTAATACTCAGTGAAATACTGGCTTTAACTGTACACTCCAATGTGAAAAAGTTTCAGACTTATTCTTTTTCTGTATACTTTGTTTCAGGTTTTATTGAAATGAGTTTAAAAATACTTTTATACTAAAGCATTCAAACTATAGCAAATTACTCCCAAGTTTTAAAATTTAGTTTTCCTGCATTTATTATTTTTTAAAATAATTCATTTATAACAACTATATGTTTGGTTACCAGTACTTACTGAAGCTACAGTTCCAAAATTTAATCCCATAGTATTACAAACATGGTATGTGTTATTAGTTGAAGTGTGCTACTCAAATAATCATAGGCTAAAGTGCTAAACCCAGTACTTCAAACATTATTTGGAAATAGGGTGTGGCAGAAGGAATAGGTTAATATGGGGCTATACTGAAGTAGGGCAGGACCATAATACAGTATGACTGGTTTCTTAAAGGGAAAATTTGGAGACTGACACACATATACAGGGAGCAAGCCATGTGAAGATGAGTTATGTTCAACTTCTACCCTACAAAATTGTAAAAATAGCCTCCTTTCCTATAAGTCGGTCAGTTTGTGGTATCTATTACAGTAGTCCTAGCATGTCAATACAGAATGGATGATAATTTAATCATAAGCTTGTTGCTTCTTGTTGCTTGTTATAAGCCATTATTCATTGATAGCAGTCTCTATGTAGCAATGTGATGATCCTTTCTCCAGTTAAAACAGACTAATACTGCAGATCTACAATTTTATTTCCTAGCAGATGAATAAAAATATTACCTACTAAAATCTCAATTTAAAATCATTTTCAGCATATATATAAAAATTTCATTATAAAACTGGGACCAATCTTATTCACAAGAATGCCTTATACATTTAGATAATATGTAGTCTTTGGCTTTCTCTTGGAAATGCAGGCTTTGCTGGCCCTTATTTCTGATGTTAATGCTCATCATGCTTTCTGTGTCCATAGCATGATAATCTTAATGACTTACCTAAGTCCCATACTACATTCCTTCAAAAGTAGAGCTGTTCTGTGATTCTCTTCTGACATGAGACAGCACTCAGAAATCACTGGCTGAACACTGCAGTTTCATTTAAAAACTTTGAGATCAAAGAATATAACTTTAAAAAGTAAATTAAAAAATACACAAACTTTTACAGGGAATAAAAACTAATATATAGTTTACAGATTTATAGAACATAAGAATTTCAGATACCATGAAACTTACCTCTTTGCGCTTCTGAAGTAGTAACTCCAACCTTTCATTGGCTCTTTTCCCAATCATTTTATTTCTTTCAGCTTCATATTGTCTCTGTGTATTATCCTGATGAATACTTAGGTTTAAGGCAACATTCACCAAAGCAGTCATCAGCTTCATGGCTGTGAAATAAAGGAAGAGTATAGTATTTAACTAGGAATCACACCTTCATCCACAATATTACAAATCTATAACAGAAACAGATGAAAAGAAACTACTCAATTTCTCTTTTACAATCTAGGCATAATTTAAGTTAAAAATAAAAAAAAATTACTTTATAGAAGTAAAGTTCTCAGCTTAGTCTGTAACACAATTTTCTCTGCCTCAGTGTCACTATAGTTTGACTAACATTTTTTTCTTAAAAACATCCTCATCCTAATCATCAGCAGGATGGATTTAGGTAGTATCTTCTACAACCCATCTCCACAATTCTCAAATACACACAGCTTAGTGAAAGCATACTAATCTGACCACCAGGTCTGTGTACACAATTCCTTCCTTAATACTTTTTTTTACTTAGATGCATCAAAGGTGACCCAGATGTTAGTAATCAGTTCATGATCTGTTCCCCAAAGATGGTCTTCTGCCTGTATTGCTTACCTCCATGAATGGCATAACATAACCTCCAACCCCTGAAAAACAGACTGATCCACTAATCTCATTAGAGTCATTAAAACTGTATTCTGTGAATTTCTGATTGACCTATTTTCCCCAGTCACAGTGTTAATGTACTTTTCAATATTCCCTTGTATTTATAAAGCTTGTTAAATATTTTCAAACCTCTATTTCAAGTCCTCTAAAAGGCATGACACAAACCTTAAACTTTTCTCTATTCATCTTATTTTCATTACTGAGATGGTGAAAATGTAGGAAATATTGGTAGAGGAATAAAAGGGCTTGTGCTGATAAAATAATTTCCCTTTATATTCTTCTTCTAAGTTATTTATCTACAAATACAAATGATCAGTTATAAAAATCAACTGATCAATGTTTTGGAAAACTAATCTGTTTATCTTCAAACATATCCATAACTAAATTAGAACATGTACTTCTTTTAAAATGCCCCTACTTCCCAGGGACTTCTGGCAAAGATTGAGCTGTAGGTAGGTATACTTTGTCTCCTTGCACGACCAAAAGAAGGAAAACAACAAATTAAAAAACAGAAAACAGCCAGAACTGCCAGAAAACTGAATGGTACAAAGTCCGACCACTAAGGAGTTAGAAAAGAAACATTGATTTAGACTGGTAGGAGGGGTTCATAGGGGCAGCAGGAGGTGGGGAGGAGATGATGCATGGCAAGGCAACAGCTGGGGGACCCAGTGGTGAGGCAGCAGCTGGCACACCAGGGCAAACCAGGCGGTCTCAAAACCTATGGCTATAATAACCTGTGGGGGTTGTGGCAGTGGGAGAAACTCCCAGCCTCACAGGAGAGTTCACTAGAGAGACCCACAGGGTCCTGGGACTTGTACACAAACTCGCCCATCTGGGAATCAGCAACGGAAGGACCCAATTTGCTTGTGGGTAGCGGAGGAAATAATAGAAAGCCCACTGAGAGCTGAGCAAGTGGCACTGTTCCCTCTCAGACCTCTCCCCAACATACAGTGCCACAAAGCAGCACTGCAGGTTGCCCTGCCCTGTTTAATACCTCAGGCTCTGCCGCTTACAACATTATGGGCAGGCTGAGATTAAAAAAAAAAAAAAAATGGCCCAAATGAAAGAACAGGTCAAAGCTCCAAAAACAGAACTTAGCATGAAAAGACAGACAACCTATCAGATGCAGTGTTCAAAAAACTGATAATCAGAAATGGTTGCATATAGTTGCAAAATAGAGGAAGAAGTGAAGGCTACCCAAAGTGAAATAAAGAAAAATGTACTGGGAACCAACAGTTAAGGGAAGGAAACCCAGACTCAAATCAACAATTTGGAACAAATGGAAGAAAATAACAATGAACCAGAACATAATGAAGAAACAAGAATTAAAAATAATCAGGAGAGTCTTAGTTACCTCCAGGACGACTTTAAACGTTCCAGCGTATGAATCACAGGGGTGCCAGAAGAATAGAAGAGCAGGAAACTGAAAACTTATTTGAAAACATTATGAAGGAACTTCCCCAATCTAGCAAAGGAAATAGACTTCCAGGAAGTCCAGGAAGCTCAGAGAGTCCCAAACAACTTGGACCCAAGGAGAAACACCCCAAGGCACATCATAATTACATTACCCAAGATTAAAGAAAAGGAGAGAATCTTAAAAACAGCAAGAGAAAAGGAGACAGTTACCTACAAAGGAGTTTGCATAGGACTCTCCGCTGATTTCTCCAAAGAAACCTTGCAGGCAAGAAGGGGCTGGAAAGAAGTAGTCAAAGTCACGAAAGACAAGGCCTTACATCCAAGACTACTCATTCCAGCAAAGTTATCATTTAGAATGGAAAGGCAGATAAAGTGCTTCTCAGATAAGGTCAAGATAAAGGAGTTCATCATCACCAAGGCCTTATTATATGAAATGTTAAAGGGCCTTATCTAAGAAAAAGATGATAAAAAAATATGAACAGTAAAATGACAACAAATTCACAACTATCAACAAATGAACCTGAAAAACAAAACTAAGTAAACAACTAGAACAAGAAGAGAATCAGAGAAACGAAGATCATATGGAAGGTTATCAGTAGGGAGATGGTGAGGGCAGAATGGGGGAAAAGGTACAGGGAATAAGAAGCATAACATATAGGCATAAAATAGACAGGGGGAAGTCAAGCATAGTGTAATAAATGGAGAAGCCAAAGAACTTATATGTATAAACCACAGATCTGTACTAAGTGAAGAGGGAATGGGGGTACCAGGCAAAGGGGACAAAGGAGAGAAATAAATGGGATAACTGTAATGGCATAATCAATAAAACATAATTAAAAATAAATAAAATGCCACTAATTCCCTTTAATGCTGTATCTCTCCACCTACATATATCTATCTTCTCTCTCTCTCTCTCTCTCTCTCTATTCTGTAATTCTATCTACATTTTGCCTAACTCCATGTTAATAGGGATTGCTACTGCCCTTAAACCAAAATTTAGATAAGGCAGAAACCCTGAAAAAAAAATTAAGTTAGAGACTATTTAGAAATGCACTTAGTAAAAATGTTTTCTTTTCCCCAAGATACAATGTCTCAATAAATTGAGAAATATTAAAACAGAGGCTAGTGATTTTATAGCATTTGACACATTGCCAGTAGAAGATCTGATAGTACTATGAAGACTAAAAGTGCCTTTTAAATTAATCTGTATTAAAAAAGGAGCATAGTTCAAAGACAGGAGGGATCTGGGGTATTCAAACTTCCCAAGTCAGGAATAATATTTAACAGAGCATGTCATGAGCATACAAAGTCTTACCCAATGAAGCTTAACTTATTATATACTTCTAAAAATCAAGGAGTTGGAAAGCATTAAAATTAACACTAAATCCTGGCTGGAGTTCACCAGCAGTAGCTGACACAAAATTTTTTCTTGAATTTAATAACTTTTGCTTTCAGCTATATATTTCCTTGTTAACCCAGATCCCAAACTCCAACTGTCATTGTGTAATGACCCTCCACTCATCCTAGACATATGAACAAAATGAATCAACACACTAAAGGAATGAAAAATGTAAAATAATGATCAATACATTTTCAGAAAAGTATTATGATTCTGTAAAACCTAAACTTTATTGAAATTTTTATTTAACCTACCAACTTATAAGCAAATAAATAGCTATTTAAGAAAAACTTCTAATTTAATGACATAGACACAACATATGCATTGTAATGGCTTAGTGAGTCTACTGAAAAAGACTCATTTCTGCATAGTGTGAGCTCTAAATTTTACTGGCATTACTAACAGAACCACTTTATAAATTAATATTGATCCTACAGAAATTCAGCCTGGATTCTGTGAGGTGGGCTTTTAAGTGCCTTCTCCTTGTCTACCATAGGGAAGAAAACTTCATTTATCCTTTACATATTAAGTGCTGTCTTTCACTTATTCTGGTACTGTAAAATGGTAAACTTGTGCTACTCAGAATTGAGGTCTGCAAGCAGGTGCTAACAACAAACAGCTGTTGCCAGTTCATTTTAAGAACGAAAGATGTTTTTAGAAATATTCATTAAGAATCTGACAGGGTAATCTGTATCTGTTGAATCTAATAATGAAATGACACTTAAAATATATATTTCATTTCTTTTGAAAATCATTTTATTATATTTTACAAAGTACTAGGTTATAACTGATTGGTAATGAAAAAACCAGTCTTTCACCAGAGTTCAAGAAGTACTTGTTTCATGCTTCCCCATTCATCCATCAATCCAACAAATACTGAACAGTATTCCGTGTATTAGAAATATAAACATTAACAAGACAGTACCTCCTGTCATGATTTTTCACATTTCAGTGAGAATACAATTAACAAACAAAATATACAAATGAAAAACTATGTCAATTAATGAAAAATCTACAAAGAAAACTAAAATATGGTTAAAAAAATAAAGTATGGTCAAAGGATAGAGAGTAAAGAGGGTGGTCAGGCAAGAAGGCCTCTCGGAAGAGCTGATGTTTAAGCATGAAGTGAGTGAATGAGTAATTGATTGTATGAAGGAACAGTGTTCTAGGGAGATGGAATAAAAAGCGCAAAGGTTATGAGGTAAACTGTTATAAGGAGGGCACATAAAAGAGCAAGGTGGTTAGTGTAGCTGAAGCACAGAAATAGGCAGAAGCAAAAGATGAGGTTGAGGAGAAAATCAAGAGGCCACTTTATAAGGGTTCTACCAGAATCAAACAAGATCTCAGGATTAGATCTAAATGAGGTAAGATCAACTAAAAATTTTGGAGTGGGTGAGAAATACTCTGATTTACATTCTAAACAGCCTATAGAACAATAAAAGTAGAAAAAAGAGCACATAGAACGCTGAAAGAGAGCTAAAAATATTTTAAATTTGCAATGACAATTCTCAAGAGCTTCTTTACCTTAAGCAACTCTTAGATACAAGTTGTAGCAATAGGTAGAGAGAAATGTTTAGATGCAAGGTATATTTTTAATTCAGCGCTAGAATACACTACATTGTAATGTACAAAGTGAGGGAAGTAGAAAACACAAGGGTAAATTACAGTTTTGTGCTTATTAGGTCCTACGTAGAAACATCTGGTAGCTATAACATTTGGAAGACATCATCAAAGATATCGGTATTTAGACTCCAAAAACTGGATGGTTCACCTATCCAATGGATAACTATTCAACCATTAGAAAGAAGTGGCATGATTTGTGAGCTGAAAATAAAAGCCTGCCAAGATATTTGTTTATGAAAGCAAGATGCCTGCAAGTGTGTATATTACGCTATTATTTATTGAAAATAAGTAATGTGTTATTTTTATGTGCCAGTCACTTTTCTAAGCTCGTTACATATTCATTTATACCTCACAACTCTATCACGTAAGTACTATTATAATGATCATTTTTTACTGAAGAAAACACTGAGGCACAGACTGGCTAAAGACTTGCAAGATACATAGCTAGTAACTGGCAGAGATAGAATTTGGATAGGCTATCATGCTCCATAATTCAAGTTCTTAACCATTACAGCATATTGATTCTCACTGAATATGTATGTACTATTATTTTCATAAAATATGAAAAGATATATACGAAACTGGCAACTGGTTGCCTTCAGGGAAGAGAATTTGATAGCTGAGAGCTGTGAGTGGAAAAGTGACATTTCACCATATAACTGTTATTCTTTATTTTAACTTTAAATCACATGACCGACCGTATTATCTCTCCCACCATCATTATATTTTAACAGAAATAATAAAACTATGGAATTGGTTTTCAGTTTATTCACTGAGGAGTAAAGGAGGACAAAAGATAAAGAAGTATGAAAATTCAGTACTGAGATAATTCAGTATTTACAGTTCAGCTTTCTAAGATAAACCAGGACAGCATGGTATTCCAGAAAACAAGCAATGACAGTGCTTCAAAGAGAAACTAGCTATGTGTTTCAATAGAGAAAATGATGAAAACTGGGAGTTGCCTGGTGAGTTTGACAATGAGACGGTACCATATTTTGCTGGGTATAATGCGCAATTTTTACTCAAAGTTTTGAGGGAAAAATAAGCATGTGAACTGTACATGGATAGTACTAATTCTGTACCTATGTTTTTAATTCTTTTATTTATGCTTATGCATTAAAATTATAACTCTAGAAAGCAGTAATATCTGTATGTTCAAAAATAAATGCTAAAATTCTTTTACAATGGAAAAACTAAGTATCTAAATATAAATAAATAATTGAATTTAAAAATTAAAACTAAAGTTTTTCCTGAAACTTTGGGCCAAAATGTGGGTGTGCATTACACACAGCAAGATACGATAATTGCTTACCTCAACAACAGCCGAGGCACTGAAGTGGTAAAGATAGAAACTTGAATGGAATGGGTTCAAAGAGAGTAAGAGGACAGAGAATGAGCAAAGACAGTGAATTCAAAAAAGTGATTCTTTGAGATTAACTGTAAAAAAATGAGAGAAATAGAATTGTAGCTAGAGGGATATGAACAAATCAGGAGGGTGTGACGGTCAGTCATGTGTCAACTTAACTAAGTGATAATATTTAATCAAACACTAATCTAGGAGTTACTGTGAAGGTATTTTGTAGTTATGGTTAACATTTAGTTGATTGTAAGTAAAGGAGTTAATCCTTGATAATATAGGGGACCTCATCCAATCAGCTGAATGCTTTGAGAGCAAAAGCTGAGTTTTTCTGGAGAAGCAGTATCTGCCTTTAAACTGCACAACTCCTGCCTAAGTTTCTAGCCTACTGGCCTGCCTTACAATTTTCAAATTTGCCAGCTCCCGAAACTGCATGAGCCAAATCACTGAAATAAATCTCCGTCTCCACAGATATGGATATCTCTATGGGAAGATATCTAGATCTGTATCTATAGATATAGATATGTATCTTTGTGTGTGTTGTCTCCTATTTGTTCTGTGTCAGTGGAGAGCCCTGACTAATACAGTGTTTCTAAAAGCTAAAAAGCCATTATATCACAAAAGTATAATTAAAGAATTATTTAAAAAAAGGAGGAAAACTGAAGTCAGGAGAGAGAAAAAACAACTTGGACAACAACATTCATGAGGCAGTGAACAGGGATAAGATCCACCACAGAGATGACCTTAGATAAAGCACACTGTGAAAAGAGATGATGGATATATGGATATAGAGTATATGGATACAGGTGCACCTAAGTAGGTCTAAACTTTTAATCTCTCCTTTTGCTATTTAAGCAAGCAAGATAATCAGCAAAGTGTGAAGAGAGAATAGGAGATGTTATAGATTTAAGAAGGTATGAAATTATCTTACGAGAAAGTGGGCATATCAACAGAATAGAATAGTAACTAGAACTTCTAGGCAGCATTAAGGGTCCATTTGTGAGAAAAATGTAACACCTAGCCATTATAATTATGTGTTTTTTGTCAGCTTCTTTCAGCTGCTCCAGTGCAGGTATGGAGCAGGTGATAATGAGTTTTGCCTAGGGGATATGATGGACAGAGAGAGGCAAGGATATTAACATATGAATGACATGATTATAATAAATCTGGATGGCAGAATCTGAGCTGAAGTAGTAAGAACATGAACGGTATAAAGAAAACTAAAAATATAGTACCAAAGGATTTAAAGTACCAATACAAGAAAAATAATACTGGAATTGGAAACATAAAAGAAAAACAATGCAACAAATGAAAGTGGTTATCAGCAAATGGGATGGTTGAAGTTAAGATTGTAAGTATGGACCCTTTTAATCAATATTTAACAACTTGCATTTATGTCTTTCTAAACATAAAAATAAAAAAACTGCATTTATATTTAATAGTATCTACTATACATCTGAAAATTATTACTATACACCCTAGAAATGTGTTTCTTAATAGCACAAACTAAATTTGTAAGAAACGTATTCCTGTTTTTTTTAAAAAAACTTAATTCAACAAACAAAAGTCTTGAAAAAACTTCCACTTTTCAAATGATAAAGACCTAACCAATCCCTGTATCTCCTTAAAACCCAACTATAAAAAGGAAAAAACAATGTTCATCTTCAGTGCACTCAGAAAATACCTGCAATACCAAATAATATATTAATACTGAAATATGAATAGTAGAAGGATAGATAAGCAGAGAGCACACAAACCAAACAAAACTGTCAAAAGGTATGACTATTTCTAAAAGGAAAAAAAATGATTTTGCTCTGTAGAACCCAGAAGCATTTAGGAATTAGGAATATTACCAGTATTTCTATACAAGATGGAAACAAGACTTCTAGTTTCCATACAAGATGAAGTGAGGTAAGATCTGAAAATAGAAGTACAGCTCTCCCTGGGTATCCATGGGGGACTGGTTCCAGGACACAAACATAAACACACACACACTGGAGATACCAAAATCCATGGATGCTCAAGTCCCCCATATAAAATGGTGTAGTATTTGCATATACCCTACACAAATCCTCCTGTATATTTCAAATCATCTCTAGATTATTTGTAAGACAATACAATGTATGCTGTGTAAACAGTTGTTTAGGGAATAATGACAAGAAAAGAAATGTCCATGTTCAGTACAGATGCAACCATAATAGGCTCCAACTACATAGTACAAGTCAGCAACAACATAACACTGTTTTCTGAATATTTTCCATCCAAAGTTGGTTGAATCTCTGAATGCAGAACCTATGGATATGAAGGAACAAATGTATTATTTCATATATTAAGTAATTAAATCCCTATTCTCCACTCCAAACTAGGCAGTCAGGCAATTCCTCTAACACACAACCATTTCGGAAGTGTAGAAATTTATTCCTTGAAGAAAATAAACCAGAGATTTGGAATCATCAGACACAGAGGAGGGATACATGTGAAGTGTAAAGTATTCTGGGTGCTCTCTCACCCTGCCCAACACCCAAAAGGTAGACAGAAACCAAACTTAAGTAAATTAAAAGATAATTCTGCAAAGAAACTATTAATTCCCCAAAGAGAACTATCAATACCAACAATTTAGTCTACAATGAAAATGGTACTTCACCAAAGGCCTACCCTACAGTGATATTCACTAAAGCCAGAGACTACACTGCCAAATGCACACAACAAAACACATACAAACAACACTGACAATCAGCTTTTTAGTGTTTCAGTGTCAGCAATGACTACAGAGCCAAGAAAAAAATACTTGAGATAAGTTTCCAACATGAAATGTCTGTGATAAAAGCAGAGAATAAGAAGAGGTCACAGTAGGGAACAGAAAAAGAACTTCGGAGTAATAATTAACATTGTCAGCAATACAAAAAGTCATACAATCCATGGAATAATGTTTTTAACAAAGGCTTGGAAAATGAGAAAGAACTCTTAGAAAACTTAAAATAAGTCAATACTACTAACTTCATAAAGTTGAGGAAATACAGGGAAAGGGAACAAGAAGGTTAAGAAATGGAAAACAGAAGTGAAATAATGAGAAACTCAGAATTATTTAAGATAGTAACATGTGAACAATAGATATTTATCAAAGAATGCCAAGCATAATGAATGGAAAAATACATATGCACATCAGGGTATATCATCATATTTCAGAACACCAGGAACAAACAGGAAAGTTTAAAAGCTTCTAAAAAGAAGAAAAAAGGATCAGACCCAGAAGCTGAAACAGGCACAGACTTCTCAAAAACACTGGGAGCTAGAGAAAAATAGTGAAGTAAATACTCAATAATGAATTCTACATTGGTTCAGACAAAAAAATGTGTGGATGGAACATACTTTCAGGTATGTAAAATGTCAGATATATGTTTTTCCAACAACCCTTTCCTCAAAAACTATAGAAAATATGCTACCCAAACAGAAGAGAATAAATGACAAAAAGCAAGCAAGAAAAAGGTGACAGGGAACCCAACAAAAGAAAAAGACTCCAAACAATGGCAGAAAAATTAAATAATTTAAAAGCTATCTAGATTTTAGAAATTGAGGAAGCCATTATTAAACACGAATATAAAAAATTAAAAGCAGAAGTCAGGGACTTCCTGTAAAAATGGCAGCATAAGTAAACCATACATACCTCCTCACACAACCACATCAATATTATAACTAAAATATAGAACAACCATCACTCAGAACCATCAGAAATCGAGATGAATGGAATTCTGACAACTACAGAATTAAAGAAACCACATCCATCCAGACTGGTAGGAGGGGTGCAGATGAGAAACAGGCTGGCCTCATACCCATGTGTGGGGAGAAAAATTCAGGAGGGATGTTTCAAGAGCAAGGAGTCCCAGCCACATACCAGGCCCCCCAGCCCAGATTTTCAGTGCCTGTGAAGTAAGTACCCATAACTCCTGGCTGCAAAAAGCAGTGGGGAATGAGTCAGGGAAAGAAACTGCTGGAGCCCCAAGCAGTTACTCTTAAAAACCCCACACATGACCTTACTCAGACTCACTCTCTCTGAGCTCCAGCAGTGAAGTAGCAGCTTAAAAGGCACCATGGCATAAAGGGAGGAACTGAAGAGTCTGACACCAAGTTGAGACCTGGGGGATAACTCTCTCCCAGACAGAAAGCCAAGCAGAGGAGAAATGTCCCTTTTCTGAATCCTCCCCCAACAGAGCCACAGAGCCAGCAAGCAGGTGCCATATCAGAAACTCCATTAACATGATAACACTGTTTGCCCTGCATTGGAGATCCCCAGAGACTCTGTCCCACACAACTTATGGTCCCACCCAAGCTGGAAACACAGACTTTTCCATATGAATATCTGGTCTTGGTACATGCAAAACAACTTCATAAAACCTTTCAAAAAAAGCTACAGCCAGCCTCAGTGAGCCCCCAGTTTCCATACCTCTGGCTAAGCAGCCCCGAACTAACAGCAGCCTACCTAGATTCACAGCTTGGCTTCACAGTGGAACCTCCAAGTCCAGCCCAAGTAGCAGCCATCTCAGATTCCTTTACAGCTTATGCAAGGTGGCCTCCAGCATAACATAGGTGGAGGTTTACCCTGGCCTGTACCACCTGGGAAAGCCCAGAGCCTGCATGCCCAGTGGACAGCTACAGACCACAATGGAGCACTATCACATTGTCCCTGCACAGCTTATCCTCTGTGGAGGGGGGAAGCTGGTAGTCAGTGCTCACAGCCATTCCTTGCAGCTGACTGGCTTAGGTAAATCATTCCTACTGACCTGCCAAAAGCAATCAAGGCTCAACTGTAAGAGGAGTGTGTATTCAGCTCACATGCAAGGTGTACCTTGAGTACCCAGCTTAGGTGATAGGGGAGGCTATGCCACTGGAACCTACAAGACACCTACTACATTAGGCCATGTTAGCAAGACAGGGAGTCATAGTAACATACAAGCAAACACAGGGAGGCTGCAAAACGAGGAAACAAAACAACATGGCCCAAGTGAAAGACGAGATCAAAACTCCAGAAAAGAACTAAAGAAAATGTAGATAAGCAATCTATCAGATGCAAACTTCAAAACACTGTTTAATAAGGATGCTGAAGGAGATTACTGAGAACCTCAACAGCATAAAAAAGATCCAGTCAGAAAAGGACACACTAATTGAAATACAGTACCATTACAGGAAAACAGCAGTAGAGTGAATGAAGCCAAGAATCAAATCAATGATTTGGAACATAAGGAAGGAGAAAACAACTATGCAGAACAACAAAGAGAAAAAAGAATCCAAAAAAATGAGGATAGTATAAGCAGCCTCTGGGAAAACTTCAAGAGGTACAACACTCGCATCACAGGGGTGCCAGAAGGAGAAGAGAAAGATAATGGAAATCTATTTCAAAACATAATGAAAGAAAACTGCCCTAATTTGGTGAAGGAAATAGACATGCTAGTTCAGAAAGCAAACCGAGTCCCAAACAAGATGGATGCAAACAGGCCAATCCAAGATACATCATAATTAAAATGTTAAAGGTTAAAGATAAAGAGAGAATCATCAAAGCAGCAAAAGAACTTGGTTACCTACAGGGGAGTTCCCGTAAGACTATCAGGTGATTTCTCAAAAGAAACTTTGAAGGATAGAAAGGATGGGCAAAAAATATTCAAAGTCATGAAAAGCAAGGACATACAGCCAAACTGCTATAAACAACAAATACATCATTTAAAATTGAAGGGTAGATAACGAGCTTTCCAGACAAGAAAAAAACTAAAGTAGTTCATCATCACCAAACCACTTTTATATAAAATGTTAAGGAGGTCAAAACTATGATGAATAAAATGGCAATAAATAAATATCCATCAACAAATGAATTTAAATCAGAAACTAAGCTAACAAGAAGAACAGAGGCAGAATCATGGATACAGAGATCATTTTGATGATTGCCACATGGGAGGTGAATGTGGGTGAAGAGGTGAGGTGATGAAGAAGTGCAAATGGAGTGTTACAGAATAGTCATGGGGATGTAAAGTACAGTATAGGAATTAAAGTAGCCAAAGAACTTATAAGCATGACCCATGAACAAGAACAATGGTGTGGGAATTGCCTGAGGGAGTTAGGGTGCTGGGTAGAGGTGGAAAAGAGGGAAAATTAGGACAACTGTAATAGTATACCCAATAAAATATAATTAAAAAAATTAAAAGCAAAGTAAATACAAGTTACAAAACTGGTAACATTCTATTTGTTTGCAAATAAAAAATTCTCACAAATGTTCACATGAGGAAAAAACTTAAATACCAACATGTAACGGTAATTATGAGGTGGTATGATTATGGCTAATTTTTTTAAACTTTCATTTTATTGTTGACACTATTACAGATGTCCTCATTCCCCCTACACCTAACCACCTCCACCCAGCCCTCATGCTTGTTCCCTCTAGGCATCACCACACTGTTTTGTGTGTATGGGTTGTGCATATATGTTGTTTGGCTAATCCTTTCACCATAAGTTTGTTCCATGTATCCATGCCTCTGTTTCTATTTTGTTCATTAGATTCCACATACAAGTGAGATCATATGGTATTTGTCTTTCTCTGATTTTACTTTGTGTTTTTCTCCTTTTCTGAATTCTCTATAATTTTTATGAAAACTAATCCTCCAAAGAAAGCTAATTTTCACACCTGATGATAGAAAGTAAAAGGGATATATATATATATAAGAAACAATAGTTTCTTAACTAGAAAATTATATTATATGGATACAGTTATGATACAGTGGCATTTGCAAATTTGGCAAATTATTGTCACAAGTCCCATGAAAACTCTTAAGTCTACTATACAGAAACCCTGGCAAACTAAAAAAACCCTCCTGTATCTATAGGAGGGGTGATAAAAGCAAAGATGATCAAGTAAAAAAAAAAAAAAAGTAATAGTGCAAGGACAAAGCAATCAGAAGGCAAGACTCTAGGAAAACCTTTTAAAAATACATTTTGTTGTGATATCTAACAATGAAGTTCATATATCATTTAAATCAATGAAGTGTTCTAACTTCAAGACTATTTACATAACAATTACATTCCTGAAAAACTGTCCATTAACACCCATGTAAATACCTCTTACGATTCATATAAAAACTTTTGTGATAAAAAAATCATATTAAAATATCAAATACAAAGGAGAGATTACTTATTTTTTCAAGGATAACCATATATACTGGTTAACCAGAAATACCCTGTCTGGTTAAGAGTTACTGGTTAAAAGTTGTACTGAATTTAATAAATACAATTTGGGAATTGAGAGCCAAAAACTAAGTAAAATGAAAATTTGTGTTGTTAGTTTTCTTAAAACATTTTATTTATTTATCTTTAGAGGGGAAGGGAAGGAGGGGGGGGGAGAAATATCAATGTATGGTTGCCTCTCGTGCGTCCCTTGCTGGGAACTGGCCTGCAACCCAGGCATGTGCCCTGACTGGGAATCGAACCGCAATTCTTTGGTTCACAGGCCCGTGCTCAATCCACTGAGCTACACCAGCCAGAGCTGTGTTGTTAGTTTTCTTAACAGTGGTTTTTGATAGAACTGAATTATTTATCTCCTTGTTTATGTCTGATTTCCCATTTGTAATGTCTTTTATTACAAAAATAAAGTGTGTATTTGATAAATTCCAAGTGAAAACACGAATGAATGGAAACACTAAACTGTGATTAGCTTTTTATGCCTTTATAAAATACTACCAGTAGCTGATTAAATGTTAGGCACCAGTCCAAGCACTCCCAATTTCATTTAATGAGGTAGCTACCATTATCTCCCCACTTTGCATATAATGAAAATGAGGCCATCAGATAAGGACTTGTCCAAGTTTCTCAACTAGTAATAGACAAAAGGGATAAGGATCCTGACAGTCTGGCCCAGAATCCATTCTATGAACTACTGTATTATATAGTTTCAGCAACTGAAAGTCAAAGGAAAAAATACAATTTTACTGAGGCAGAATAATTTTCAGTCTAAGATTGGGGACAAAGCAATATCATATATTGTATTTTTTCCTCAGAAGTCCAGAGATGTTGATTTGGTAAAGAATGTTAATCAATAATGGATATTATGTCAATATAAAATCAACCATATATCAACATAATACTGTTAAATAATAAGACATAATGAAATGTTTACTTCCCCAAGAGTTGGAGAGTGACCTACTCTTTACTACTACTGATACAGACTGGCCTCCTAGCATACTGAGGCCACTTAAATAGCATATGATGATCTTAATTACAGTTTCTAATTATTCCAAAATTTAAGTTAGGAAAAGAATAAACTGAGTCATCAAGCAATTTTTAATATGTTTTGTATTCTTAATCCCACTTATTCAAATTAGAACTTTCATCTGATAGTGAAAGACAGCCAATATTAATTTATTTGGAACATCATAAAAATTACATAGGTGATAAAATGGCAAAAAATGAAAAAGTGACAGACCACTATCCTGCAAACTGCCATCAAACAAAATTTGAAGTCAATAATTTGTAAAGTATTGGCATGCATTTTAAAAGCAAATGTCCAGGAATAATATAATTATAAATATGAAAAATAGATTCTTTGAGTAAATTTTTCTTCATAATGCCAAACAACAAAGTGGTAAACAAACAAAAAAATCCTACCCATTTTGACCTTAAGAATATTTTCTCAAGAAAATTCCATCAAATTTAGAAAAAAAATGTGCCCAGTCTCAGACTATAAATCCACCAAAATAATAACATTAGATTACTTATAAAAATCAAATCCACAAACTATAATCTAATATGTCTAACTGAAATAGCTATTTAGAACAGAAATAAGGGCACTTAATTCTGAAGATTAATGATTGATGAAACTGTACTATGAACTGAAACTTCTTTATTATCACAGGTCAAATAAATAGGACAGTATGTTTTAAAACTTTCAATTCAGAGAACATAAAAAAATAACAAAATATGATATAAAATATAATTACTAATAGTCTGTTCCAATTTAATGATAAAGAGAATTCCAAAATAAAGGAGAAAACACAGTTAAGGCCAATAAAAAATAAATAAATAAAACTATGGAACAGACCTAAAGTACTATAAGATGAAATTTTTTTTTTTTTAAATGTTATGAAACTGTATTTGAGCTAACCAGAGGATATGCCTGGGAGCAAGACCTCAACAGGCTGAGTAAAATACTACCATGATGAAAAATTTTAATGGAAATGGGGTAAAAGTATACAATTAAATGCAATGCAGAAACACTCACAATAGGGACACATTGTTTAACTGATAATAAGAAAATGGGATATTTGGAAAACAGATTAAAAGTATGTACTAGCGATAAGGCCACTGTGATGACTTATGAATCTCTGGAACTAATTATATTTGTATCCTATAAAACAACTAACCTGATTGATTATCTATCTTCTTAGCTAAGATATAATCAATATCATGGAGCATTTTATTCCAAAACCAATAATCATTTCTGACTATAAGCTGCCTTGTAAAACTGTCCATGTAACATAGTTTCTGAAGCATAGGATTAAATGTTCCTGCCCATTTTATCTAGTCCCCAAGACTTGTCCTGCAACGTGAATAAAAAGTATTATCTTTTAATCTACCCCTTGTACATATATACCATTAAACACACACACACCCACAGAGGGCAAAGATGAGAACAGAAAATCCTTGACGAGATGGGTGATTAATACCCATTCTGAAATTAAGTTCTACACAAGAAAATCTCTGTGCTTTGTTGAAGGGCAGGTGAATGATTTGTCTCATATTTTATAAAACTGAGCCTTGAAAGATATGATCATTAACATAGACACACAGAAGTTATAGTAATATTTTGAAGTATATTTGAGAATGACTTTAAAAATGGTTTTAGCTTTTGAAAAAATCAATAAAAATATAATGATCTGTTTTTATTATATTTGATTTAGAAAAGTAATTTCAAATTCAAATGAGGTCAATAATCATATTAAAAAAGCACTTAAGAAAGACAAAATGGCATTTACCAAGCAGGTTTTCAAAAAAGTTATCATGATGACAGGTAAATGTTGGAAAGAAAAAGCCAGAAAGATACTAGAAGGAGGAGGGATGTACTCAAATCTAAGGCAACAGGAGGAAAGCCATCATTAAAATATATTTAGGTATATATAAAGTTAGAATACATATATCTAATTAAAGGGATAAATATAGGGAACAACAATACAATAATAAAAGTCACTAAAAATGAGCCATAGGAAAGGAGAGCTGAAATGTACCATCAACAAGTAGGTAAAATACAGTAATACTTCATTTACAGGCAGTGAAAACAAATGCAAATGAATTAAAGTGAATTTTACAGAAAATCAAAACATTTTGAAAGAAAAAACATTCAGGTCCTGACAGGTGTGGCTCAGTGGGTTGAGCATCTTCCCATACACTGAAAGATGCCTGAGACAACCACCCATCAATGCTTCTCTCACTCTCTTTCTTCCTCCTTTGCCCTCTCTCTAAAAACAAATAAATAGCCCTGGTTGATGTGGCTCAGTGGATTGACCACTGGCCTGTGAACCAAAGGGTCGCCAGTTTGATTCCCATTCAGGGCACGTGCCTGGGTTGCAAGCCAGGTCCCTGGTTGGGTGCATGCAAGAAGCAACCACACATTGATGTTTCTCTCCCTCTCTTCCCTGCTCTCTAAAACAAAAAATTAATTAATTGATTAATTTAAAAAAATTAAAAATAAAATATAAAAAGTCTTAAACATAACAGGCACTAATAGAATGGATTAACTATATTAAGTAAGGATAAAAACAGAGAATTGAAAAAATATAGTGACTTGCAACAGTTAAAGCAAAAAGTGAAAAATTACACAATACTAAATTAATAAATTTTGCAGTAAGTAGATACCAAGGTAGTATCAGCATGACCTAGAAACCTGTTAAACTCTGAGGGCAAAGCCATACAATCTGTTTCAATAAATACTGTAGATGATTCTAATGAATGCTAAAGTTTGCAAAGCAAACTCTTATTATATTAGATAAACTAGAAACCTAAATGCAGGATTAACTGCAACTGATTGAAACTAAATATGGCTCTTGTTATGGTTGTGCATGAGGTGAATATAAAGTTACTACTACTAAAAAGAATGTAATTTGGGAGTACTTAAATATCTGTGTATGTACAAACACACACATTCTGCTACATTGTGTGTAATAGATGAAAAAGAATATTCATTTTAGATAAGCACAATTAAAGTAGTTGAAGGAAAACAACAATTGCTAAATTAACAAAATTACCTTGTTATGAAAAATCAAGAAAAAAATGAATGTACTTGGCTGAGTTCTCTAGATAATTCTAAGATGAAAGTAAAAGTGAAAACTGGAAAATGTAAGTTCTTCAGATCATCTACAGTCTACATAAATGAACTATTTTGAGACACATTACATTCAGATACACTTAGGTTATTACAGCACTAGAAACAGAAAGAATGTCAGACAGGTAGCAATTACTTATTACAATTAGATGGAATTGCTTCCAATACAAAGACAAATAAATATTTACATATTTATGGACAATAACAATCAGTAATAAAGCAATGTAATTAAGTAGAAAAAATACTATGAATTTAAAATTTCAACTATTATTATTTGGATTTACCAAAGAACATGGACTATTGGATTCCTAAAATTTTTTTTATTATAAAATAAGGAGGCAGAAAAATAAACATTCAGAGAGATTTGTTGACATTTGACAGAAATTCCATTTTCAAAGCTAGCAAGTGCTGGTTATCAAAATAGGCATTTATTTTGGAGGAAGGGAAATGATATTTTTTCAGGATCACAGAAATTAATTTAAATTAATATTTAACTTTAGAAAACACTTAACAAAACTAAATGGAAAGGAAATAAAATGTTGATTACTCACCAGCAAGGGTGCTTGTATGCCTAAAAGCTCTGACCTGGGAGTCTGACAAACCAGTCAAAAGGGAGATTACTGTGTCCATCATATACTCATCATAAATTATGCTATACTGACACTGTCGAATCAGGACTCCAATAAATTCACAAAAGTTTGAACGAAATTTTTTCCACTGAGGCCCCGGCATGGTAAGGGGATAATCACCACTGTCCTAAAAGGGATTAAAGAAAAACATTAAATATGACATACGATATCAGTTTAATCAAAGTTTTTTTTTTTCTTCTTATCTATACAGAGTCCTTTTCCTCCAAGTAAATGTGGAAAGAAATTAGAGAGGACTTCCATAGGTACATTAATGGCTTTACCTTTTTTGCTTATTTTGATCATCCACAGCTAAGTAATTCTTAATGTACTCAAAATTATTACTTAGATCCAGTATTTAATTCACTGTTCTAAGCCATTCATTTAAAAGAATAATTCCATTTTGTTGTACTTGGGTCCTAACTGAGATAACTTGAAGCAGAAAACAACAATTTTTAAAGAAGTTGAGACAGAAAAAATATTTGCCATTGAATTCAGATCAAATCAATCATGGTATACCTGTGTCACACAGCATCTTTCAATTATTTTAAATAGAATTTTTAATAATTGGGAATTTCAAAAATATAAGTATTTTATTAAGACGTCCAAAACTATGGGCAAAGGACTTAAACAGACACTTCTCCAATGAGGACATACAGAGGATCCAGAGAGACATGAAATGATGCTCAGTATGGCTAGCTATCAGAGAGATGCAAATTAAAATGAGATACCACTTCACACAGGTCAGAATGGCCATCATAAACAAAGCAACACACAAGCGTTGGAGAGGTTGTGGAGAAAAGGGGACCCTAGTGCACTGTTGGTGGGATTGCAGACTGGTACACCACTATGGAAACCAGTATGGAATTTTCTAAGAAAACTAAACATGGATCTACCTTTTGACCCAGCAATCCCACTGCTAGGATTATATCCTAAGAACCCTGAAACACCAATCCAAAAGAACCTATGCACCCCAATGTTGATAGCAGCACAATTTACAATAGCCAAGTGTTGGAAGCAACCCTGGTGCCCATCAGAAAATGAATGGATCAAAAAACTATGGTACATTTACACAATGGAATTCTATGCAGCAGAAAGAAAGAAGGAGCTCCTACCCTTCGCGACAGCATGGATGGAACTGGAGAGCATCATGCTAAGTGAAATAAGCCAGGAAGTGAAAGACAAATACCATGTGATCTCACCTTTAACAGGAACCTAATCAACAAAACAAACAAGCAAAATATAACCAAAGACACTGAAACTGAGAACAGACTGACAGTCACCAGAGGGGAGAGCGGAGGGAAGATCAGGGGAAAAGGAGCAGAGTTTATAGGAACAAGTATAAAGGACACATGGATAAAAACTAGGAGGGTGGAAATGGGAGGGGAATAAAAGACAGAAAACTGTACAAGAACAATTAAAATAAATTAAAAAAGTAAATTTAAATATTAAAAAAAAAGAAGTCCAAAACTAACTTTTTATACTTGAAACTGCAATCCCATTTTTTCCAATTTTATTATGAACTCTCCATTAACTGTTTTATATAGAGGATTTGTTAATTTTTCAAAGAAAAGATCTAATATATGCTCTTGCTATCACAAGATTGGGTCATCTTTAAAACACAAAGCTGACATACATTATAGGATAAACTAATCCCATATATGTGTCTAAAAGACCATTTAGTTTAATTAAGTCTTGTTAAAATAAAAAATTGTTACAATAATTTAAAAAGATATACAATCTAATATCTGGTTTTAACTAGATAAGTTAATAGGTGTTAATAATTACTAAATTATACTACAAAATATAAATGTGAACTGTAAAGTCATGTTTTATAGATGTATTTCAAAATTGTTTGATTAAAGTCTTGAAGTTACCAGGGTATAATTATAGTACAGCCATTTTTAATATAATGAAAACAGTCTGCTGGACATCAATGTAACCTGGCAGCCAAGGAAATGGAATGCACATGAGTGAACAATGATGACTTCCTTGTACTCATCAGTGGAGTTGGTAAACACTGTTGAGTGAGTATGTGTACTACGTGGTCATCACATTCAAAATGACTATGTGAGTACGGCTACAAATCTGCATCACATTTTGCATTAAGCTTAAACATTCCTCTGTGGAACTATTTGGATAATTCAGAAAGCCAAAGCTAAGGGCAACTTCATCACGTCAATGTGGCCACTCATGCATCACATCTCATGGAGTTTTTGGCAAAACATCAAATCATCCAAGTGACTCAGTCCTCCTACAGTCCAGATACGGCTCCCTGTCACTTCTGGCTTTTTCCCAAAACTAAATTCACCTTTGAAAGGGAAGAAATTTCAAATGACTGTCAATGAGATTCAGGAAAATAAAACAGAGCAGCTGATAGCGATTGGGAGAACTGTGTAAGGTCCCAAGGTGCCTACTTTGAAGGGAACTGAGGTGTCATTGTCCTACGTAAAATATTTCTTGTATCTTCTTCAATAAATCTCTCTATTTTTCATATTACATGGCTGGCTAACTCTGGACAGACCTCGTATAGTTGATTATGACAAACTAAGATGAGGATTTAATCTAGTACCCACTGATACAAATGTTATTGCTGAGTCATACTTTGGCTTATGAACATCTCATTAAAACATTTCTTACAATGAATGTGAATGCTCCCAACAATATCATGGAAGGGTTTAACTCTACCCAAAACAATATAAATCAATAGACTATAAGTGGTACTTCTAAAAATACTAGTTTAATTCTATAACTTATTTGGTTAGTCATAAGACAATGGGTAATAAAAACAACCAAAATTTTATTATATGACCCATGGTGCTCAAGTAGAAAGCACAACTGTTACTTGAGTACCCTTTCTCCAGATATTTTAGATTACACACTTGCAGTTATACACTAGGGAGAATAGAGTAGTTGTTACTATCCTACTCATTATTATTCTGATTTGCTTGATGTAGCTCATTGCCAAACTATTCATGTTTTGTATATCCAAGTCCCCTGTAAAAAAAAAAAAAAACCTCAGATGAAGGTTACACAAAGACTAGAGATGATTAATTGAACTTTACCCCTGGGAAGAATGAGCTGCTTCAACTGAGAAGCTGACTGAAGACAACTCCAGATGGGGACTATACCTGAGACTTGCTTTTGTGGGGCTTCTTTGTTGCTCAAATGTGGCCATCACCCCTATGATTATGACTTCTGCTATATTAACATCTCATCCACTCCCCTCACTATGTGAGACATGAAATGAGCTTTCTTGACCATGAGAGACCAAGTATTCCTGATAACTCTATTCCAGAATGGCTGATTATCAATGTTTTCCAAGGAAAAATCAATAGAAAGTGGGCAGTGCAAACAGAAATATCTAAAACAAAGTCACTAATATGAAGGTGCCCTAAAATGGAGCCCAGAGGCTCTCAAGGAAGTGGGGCTTATGCCCACGATGCATCCTATACACAATTTGTGCCTCAGTTCTCAGAGCTGCTATTAAGTTGCTAAACCAGTTAATAAATTCAGCTCAAGTCAGAACCATGTGCATCCTGGAACAATGAATGCTTCATAGAGAACATATGGACTGGAATTCCTCCTTGTAGTTTTTGCACTTCTTGTTTACATATTGGAACTAACTACTCCGTTAGCCTAGCCAGCAATCCTTTATATGCATGTAAATATTATACTTTGTGATTTTTGCTTTTATAAAACCTATCTTCCCTTATTCCCCCTCCAGCGCAATTTAGGTTGCTACTCGAATCTGTGTCATCTGGGCTGCAGGCTCCTTTTGCTTAAATAAATGCTATTTATTTTTTGAGTGTAAAATTAGTTTTGATTTACATGAGTATGGATTTAAGAAGGTAGATGGTCTGAGTTGCATTCTAGCTTTGACATTTGCTTAGTTGTGTGAGCTGAGGCAAATTTCTTACAACTTGTGTCTCACTTTTCTCACTTGTAAAATGGAGATAACCATAACTTAAAAGACCTACCTCATAAAAGTGTTCTGGAGATTAAATATATGTAAAATACAACAGTGCCTGGCACACAAAGTATTTTTTATTATTATTCTTCAACATTTTACCTCTTCTCTCTAGTAATTTGCATTGCAAGGTTCACAGTTACAATATTACTGCCTGTGTTATTGCTTTGCACATTACAAACTGACTATAATTTCTTGACTTCATGAGATTTTCTACTTGATTATTCCTTTGTCTTTTGGCATTTCTCATTTCCAACTTTGCTTCCTTACTTTAATATTGTCTACCTTCCTCAATTTGGAAACATATCACAAAGTGATATGTATAACAAAGCCTAAGTAGTGTATTTCAAAAATATATTAGACCTCCGGCCAAGATGGAGGCGTAGGTGGACACACTGTGCCTGCTCACACAACGAAAATTAAGGACAACAAAGATTTAGAAACAAGAAAACAACAGAACTGATGGAAAATTGAACTGAACGGAAGTCCAACAACCATTCATCCAGAACGGTAAGAGGGGCAGAGTCGTGGCAGGAAAAAGTGGAGGTTGGTGGACCCGGGTGTGCAGGCAGCAGTGGCTGGCAGATACCAGGTGTGCAGGCAGTGGCTGACGGACCCCAGGCACAGGGTGGCAACTGTGCAGACCCAGTGAGGCCATGCAAGGCAGCTGACTGACCAGGTGGTCACACATTTGTTTGCAGATAATCCAGGTGAAAGGGAAGCAGTGGAAGGGATTGGAATCCCTGAGAGAGCAGAGAAAGTGCCATTGTTCCCTCTCGGACCCTGCCCTGCCATACAGAGTCACTACCCAGCAACTGGGCTGCCCCGCCCTGGGGATCACCTAAGGCTCCACCCTTCACTATGTAACAGCTGAGACCAGACCAAGAAAAAACCCAAAAATGGCTCAAATGGGAGAAAAATCAAAACCCTAGAGCCAATTCATCTAAGCGACCAAGAGATAGCCAACCTATCAGATGCACAGTTCCAAGCACTGGTGATCAGGATGCTCACAGAATTGGTTGATTTTGCTCACAAATTAGATGAACAAATGAAGGCTACAATAAGTGAAATGAAGGAAAACGCACAGGGAACCAATAGAGATGGGAGGAAAACTGGGACTCAAATCAATGGAGTGGACCAGAAGGAAGAAAGAAACAACCAAACAGAAAAGAATGAAGAAACGAGAATTCAAAAAAATGAGGAGAGGCTTAGGAACCTCCAGGACATCTTTAAACATCCCAACATCCAAATTATAGGGGTAACAGAAAGGGAAGAAGAGCAACAAGTGGAAAACTTATTTGAACAAATAATAAAGGAGAGCTTCCCCAATCTGGCAAAGGAAATAGACTTCCAGGAAGTCCAGGAAGCTCAGAGTCCCAAAGAAGCTGGACCCAAGAAGGAACACACCAAGCCACATTGTAATTATATTAGCCAAGATTAAAATGAAGCAGCAAGGGATAAGGGCACAGTCACCTACAAAGGAGTTCCCATCAGACTGTCAGCTGATTTATCAAAAGAGACCTTCCAGGCAAGAAGGGGCTGGAAAGAAGTATTCCAAGTCATGAAAGTCAAGGACCTACATCCAAGATTGCTCTATCCAGCAAAGCTGTCATTTACAATGGAAGGGAAGATAAAGTGCTTCTCAGATAACATCAAGTTAAAGGAGTTCATCATCACCAAGCCCTTATTATATGAAACGTTAAAGGGACTTATCTAAGAAAAAGAAGATTAAAAATAGGACAATAAAAAGACAGCAAACTCACAGATATTAACAGCCACACCTAAAACAAAAGCAAACTAAGCAAGCAACTACAACAGGAACAGAACCACAGAAATGGAGATCACATGGAGGGTTAGGAACAGGGGAGTGGGAGGAGGAGAGAGGGGGAAAAGGTACAGAAAATAAGTAGCTTAGATGGTGGGTAGAAAATAGACAGGGGGAGGGCAAGAATAGTGTGGGAAAAGTAGAAGCTAAAGAACTTATGACACATGGACATGAACTAAAGGGAGGGAATGTGGGTGGGAGGGGGGGTGAAGGGGAATGAAGGGGGAGAAATGGGACAACTGTAATAGCATAATCAATAAAATATGTTAAGAATTAAAAAAATATTAGAACATATTCTTATTTTTACCTAAAAATAAAAAGCAAATTAATTGTAACTAATGTTCAACATACATAACAAGTTTGTCCTTGCCTAACTAGGTCCAACTTTAAGACTATTTTGTGTGACAAATGGTATTTGAGATATCCCAAAAGGGTAAGTAACAAGAGTTCAATGCTCAAATTGGCTGACATTATGGCATTCTTCACTGATTTGTTCACGTTTTTTAACTTATATTTGACCCATGTAATGTATTTATGGTTTAAAGTATGTAGTTTTAACTCTTCATGAAACAGAAAAACAAAGATTTGAAAGAAAAAATGAAAAAAATATGAACATGTAATCTAAATGAATAATAATAAATGTGGCAGTACTGTCACCTGCCACACAAGCTCTTCTTAGACCACTATAAAAATTAAAAAGTCATGATGATCTAATGATGTCTGAAAAGAAATTGACTTAGTAGTATGTACATTTAATTCTATAAATACACATATGCTTTAAACTACACTATAATATAATGGAAAATAACACATTCATTTATCTGATCACCAAGAGTGGAAGGGGAAAAGAAATTTTATTTAATTTGTCAGATATTTAGGAAACAATTAGTGCAAAACTAAAAAAGTCTAAAACAATCACCAGTTAGTTATTTCTTAAGCACTGTCTACACAAAAACTCTAGCCTTTTGAGAGAGACTGTGTGAAAGGAGAGGAGAAAACATTAACTTTGTATATAAAACAGGTCATATCATAGGTTTTCACTATTAAGAATGGGCCAAAAAATGTTTCATTGATTGGACACAGTCAAAAAATTTTAGAGACTTTAATTTAGGAATGGAGATAATTTGAGCTTTCTTCTACCATAGCTTTGGCATTTCCTTAACATTTTGTCGGACTGTATACTATTTAACCATTTGTGTATTTCTTAAATTGTGTAATCCTTTGATTAATAAATGTTGATAGATAAAAGTTCTATACTGAAGTTTAAATAAACAAATTCACAGAAGGACATGTTAGAAACAAGAGAAAAACGTTACAGGATACATTGTAATCATTACACCAAAACAATGCAAAATCTCTACTTTTGAGCAATACCATAGACTAGCACAGAGAAGAATTAAAGGCACTAAGTGAATACATCAAGTATGTTGTGTTGCAAAGGTTTCCCTATATGAATGTCACACTTAATACATGAAAACTATAAAAACCGACCTTTGGGAACGCAGCTAAGAGATTAACTGTGTTAAAGAGATGTGACTTTAGTCTGAAGAGGAAGTGCTATTATACTTTGCTTTACCTCCCAGAGGTTGTCTCCAACAGGAACCAAGTGTACGTATTAACTCTGAGGAGCTAGAGACTGCTCTGGAAATTAACATATTTCTAAATTAGGTTTATATTACAAATAACAAAGCACTTTTGGCTATGTGCAGGTTTGTAGGGCTTTAAAAAAGTTAACTAATAACAATCATTAAAACAGTATGTAATAAGGACTAGAAGGTACACTACACTTTTCAGGCAACAACATACTCTCAGACCACTGAATCCAAATTTAAATATCTTTCATCTAAGGTACTTCTAACTCATCTTCATCACTGGTTGATTTTATTTTATATTCATGCATTTAACAGATTTTAATGGCTATTCCCTGTGAACCAGACATTGTTCCATTCCAGGCTCTTGGGATCCAATGATTCGTCATCAGATCTTTTAGATTTTTGCCACAAAATATAATTTATCAAAGCTTATCTCCCTCCATAACCTACATAGTAAGGTGAAGAAAAAAAATACAGTATATATTATAACAATATGCAGGCATTTAAATTCAGTTTCTTGAGCGTATACAAAAGTGTCAAAAAGAACAATACTTGATAAATGGATTGAAGACAAAATGAGTAGACATGAAAGACAGACCTAACTTATTATTGTGCTTTAAACAAATACATTATAGCACAATCAAAACTTAATTGTAATGTAATATAGTAAACAATTATAATTATTAATTGTACATAGTTTTCAAACAGGAAAAAATTAGAATGGTGATTGTTAAGTCATCTTTGATTAGGCAGTAATCTCCAAGGTTGGGAGAGAAACATATTTAGGAATTTAAGTACCCTTTTTAAAAGTTTCACTAGATTTAACTCATTGTCAGATTTGGTGACAGTTTACTGTTCCTCCAATATACCCTGAATATCTGATAACATTCACAGGAATATTTTCTTAGGTATATAATGAACTTCATTTTGGTGATTTCCTTACCTTCCTCTAGTTATCTCTAAACCTTACAAAACAATCATTTACTGTTATTGTGCATTTTCACAGTATATTCATTTATTTTCCATTTATTCTATTCTCATATGTGAATTGTTTTTCTGACTTAAAATTTGGCTTTCTCTTTTTATATCCGAGAATGGAAGTTCCCTAAATTTGTTGTATATTAAAAATCACCCAGTGAACTTTTACAAATCCCTATGCCCAGGTACATGCCTTACAAATTAAATCAGTTTGTCAGGGATGTGAGAGGGAACCAGGCATCAATAGTTTTTAAATGTCCCTAGGTAATGAAATTCATAGCATTACAGGCCTAACTCAAGAAAAAAGAAAAATCTCAAATAAACAAGCTAACTTTATACTTGAAGAAATTTGTCAAAGAACAATAAACAAAGCCCAAAGTGAGAAGAAATAATAAAGATCAGAGCTAAAATAAACAAAATAAAGTCTAAAAAAATACACAAGATCAATGAAACCATGAACTGGTTCTTTGAAAAGGTAGTATGGCCAAAAAGTCCATTATGGTTATTTTTTCTGTAAAATGAAAGACCCATTTCTCATTTTCACCAATAACTTTATTGATTTGGATATTTTGAGTATGTTGGCTATGTCCTGCTGTTGGCTTCCAGTGGGTAGAGGCCAGAGGTGCTGTTAAACATCTCCCAACACGTAAGACAGCCCCACAGCAAAGAATTATTTGGCCAAATGTCGATAGTACCAAGAAACTTTGCAAACCACTTCTGACACATTTGATCAGTCACAGCACCTTCTCCATACACTGCACAAATAATTTTTTGTGTTTCAGTTGCATTGTTAACTTTCTTGAAATAATAAAGTATAACATACTGAAAATGTTGTGTCACTTCTTCCATCAATATTAACATGGCTACATAGCAATTTACCAATTTTGATTAAGTTTTTTTTTTTAAAATACACACTGATATATGATAGTTGTCACAATGCAATCTAACAAAATTGTTTTTGAATGAAGTTAAATACAACTAAGCACTACTACAGCCATCGTACAGAAAAAATATAACAGACTTTTTGGCCAACCCAATAAACAAGATTGATAAACCTTTAGATTCTTCAAGAAAAAAAGAGAAAAGACACAAATAAATAGAATAAAAAATGATAAGTAACAACTGACCCACAGAACTACAAGGGATTATAGGAAAATATAGTAAACAGCTACATGCCAACAAATTGGGCAATTTTAAGAAATGAATAAATTCCTAGAAACATAAAACTCTCCCAAGACTGAATAAAGAAGAAACAAAAATCCAGATAGACCAATTATTAATGAAACTGAAGCAGTAATCAGAATCCTTGCAGAAACAAAGGTCCTGGATGGATGCCTTCACAAGTGAAGTTTATCAAATAGTCAAAAATGAATTAACAAAATTCTTCCCAAGCTATTCCAAAAATTAAAGAGGAGGAAAGATTCCCAAGCCCATTTTTACAAGGCCAGAATTATACTAATTCTAAAGCCACATGGATACTACAAAGAAAAAAATATATAAATCAATATCCCTAATGAAAGCAGATGCTAAAATCCTCAACAAAATATTAACAAACCAAATTCACCAATACTTTAAAAAGATCATTCACCATAATCAAGTGGGATTTATTTCTGGGATGTAATGCTGGTACAATATCCACAAATGTATTTGATAAAATACAACACTAATTTATGATAAAACCTCATAGCAAAATACTGGGAACAAATCTGAACATAACAAAAGGCTGAGTATGACAAACCTAGAGCAAACATCATAATCAATGGGATAAAACAAAAAGCATTTCTCTTAGGATGAGGAACGAGACAGGGGTGTCCATTTTCACCACTTATTCAACAGAGTAAAGTCCTAGCCTCAGCAATCAAACAAGAAGAAATAAAAGGCAACCAAGTTGGAAAGGAAAAAGTAAAACTGTCATTATTTGCAGATGACATTACACTGTATATAGAGAACCCTAAAGATTCCACCAAGATACTACTAGAACTGATAAATAAATTCAGCAAAGTAGCAGGATACAAAATAAATATCAAGAAATTGATTGCATTTTTATACACCAATAATGAATGATCAAAATAGGAAACTAAGAAAACAGTCCCTGAGGGGAGTGAAGGGATTCAGCAAAAGAGAATAAACGTAAAAGAGAAAAAAACCTCAGGGAGCCTACAGTGTAGTGATTACAGGGGGGAAAAGCATGAGTGGAGGTATAACAGGGTGCAGGAGGAATAAATAATAATGAAAAATATAAAAAAATAAAACGATCTGTTTCTCAGTTGCATTAAAAGAAAATAAAACACCTAAGAAAAAATTAATCAAGGTGATAAAAAACCTGTACTCAAAAAATTGTAAGACACTAAAAAAAAATTAAAGACACAAACAAATAAAAGCATATATAGTACTCATGGATAGAAAAAATTAACATTTTTTAAATGTCCACATTACCAAAAGCAATCTCCACATTCAATGCAATTGCTATCAAAATATCAATGATGTATTTCATAGAACTAGCAAAAATAATCCAAAAATTTACATAGAACCACAAAAGATCCCTAAATAGACACAGTGATCTTAAGAAAAACCAGAGGAATTTGGCTACCTGACATCAAGGCCAGAGTAATCAAGACAGCATGGTACAGGCACAAAAACACACATGTAAAGCAACAGAACCAAATAAAGGGCCCAGAAATAAATCCACACCTATATGTTCAATTAATATTTGACAGAGGAGGCAAGAGGAAACAATGGGGTAAAGACAGTCTGTTCGATAAATGGTTTGGGGAAAACTGGGACAGATATGTGCAAAAAAAAAAAAGAAACTATATCATCTTGTTATACCATACACAAGAATAAACTCAAAATGGATTAAAAATTTAAATGCAAGATTCAACACCATAAAAATCCTAGAAGAAAACATAGGCAGTAAAATGTCAGATATTTCGCTTTGTAATTTTTTTTGTGTTGTATGTCCTCAAGCAAGGGACACAAAAGAAAAAAAATAAACAAATAGGACTACATCAACCTGAAAGTTTTTCCACAGCAAAGGAAACCATCAACAAAATGAATGCACAACCCACTGAATGGTAGAACATGTTCATCAATTATACATCTGGTAAAAAGTTAACATCCAAAATTTACAAAGAAATGAATTTGATGTAAATTTCAACACCAAAAAAAAAAAAAAAAAAAAAAAAAAAAAAAAAAAAAAAAAAAAAAAAAAAAAAAAAAAAAAAAAAAAAAAAAAAAAAAAAAAAAAAAAAAAGGAACAACCCAATTAAAAATTGAGCAAAGAATCTAAATAGACACTTCTCCAAAGAGGGCATACAGATGGCCAATAGACATATGAAAAGATGTTCAACATCACTAATTCAGAGAAAAGGATATCAAGACCACAATAAGATATTACCTCACACCTGTCAAAATGGTGATCATCAATAAGTCAACAAACACCAGGTGTTGGAGAGGTTGTGGAGAAAGGGAAACCTCATTGCACTATTGGTACGAATGCAGATTGGTTTGGCCACTGTGGAAAACAGTATTGAGGTTCCAAAAAAAGTTAAAAATAGAGCTGCCTTATGATCCAGCAATTCCATCTCTAGGTATGTATCCAAAAAAAATACAAAATGCTAATTTGAAAGAATATATGCACCCTTATACTCATTGCACTGTTATTTAGAATAGCCAAGCTATGGAAACAACCCAAGTGTCCATCAATGGAGGAGTGAATAAAAAAGCCTTGGTACATATATACAATGGAGTATTAGCCATAAAAAAGAATGAAATCTTCCCATTTGCAACAGCATGAACCTACAAGGTATTATGCTATGTGAAATCTAAAGAACAATATGTATAAACAAAAAACAAAACAGAAACAGACTCAAAGAGAATAGACTGATGGTTGCTAGAGGGGAGAGGGTTTGGGGAACTGGGTGAGAAAAGTGAAGGAATTGAGAAGTACAGCCACAAAATAGTGTTGAGGAAGTAAAGTACAGCATAGGACATATAATAATCAATAATATTGTGATAAGTATGCATGGTGCCAGCTGGGTACTAGAAATATCAAGGGGAACACTTTGTAAAGTATATGACTGTCTAACCACTATGCTATACACTTGCAACTATACAACATAATATGGAATATAAATTATAATTTAAAAAATTTTAAAATTAAATAAAATAAATATCCTTAGGTGATGCTGATGTGCAAGAAAGTTTGGAAACCAAAGTCTTAAACTCTTAATAATCATTCCATCATGTGTCAGTGCCCTGAAAGTCCAAGATGCATACTACTTTTAAATCTGTTACTTAAATCACCTACAATTGAAGCTTGGCATGGTAGTTCAGCAGCTGGTCAGTAAACCTGCCCACCTGCATCTTAATCTGGCTTTCTTATACTTGCCACATATAAACTCATGAAGTAACAACAAAAATAATTTTTTTTTAGGAAAAGTTATCCCACAGAAATATTTCAGAGCCTAGTTTTTATTAAATAAAGATTTTATTTATTTATTTTTTAGGCAGAGGGGAAGAAAGGGAGAAGGAGAGAGCAAGAGAAGCATCAACGTGTGCTTGTCTCTCGCATGTTCCCTAGTGGGAACCTAGCCCACAACCCAGGCATGTACCCTGACTGGGGATCAAACCAATGATGCTTTGGTTCCAGGCCAACACTCAATCCATTGAGCCACACCAGGCAGGGCCAGAACCTAGGTTTTTAATTATCAAAGTTAATACAGTGTATATACCAGAAAATAATCTAGGCCAGCCCCCTAATATTAAGAACATAAATATTTCACCAGAAATATATACAGATTCTTACAGACTGGAATGAATAAATATTAAAAATAGGCTCATGCTAGCTGAAGCCAGATTTTGCCACTAATTAAATTGCAAAAAAGTCCTTTCAAAATTCAGAGCTTTATTGGATTACAGAAGCAAAGACAAGCAATTATGGATATATACACACATATGCATGGATCACAATGTAAGATTTCTCCTACCATGGAATGTGACTAAATAGTCTGAAAGACACTGACAATATTTCTGTAAATATGCACATGAAAATGTTTGGCATGCGCTACTGAAGTAAAAGTGAACACCTGATGAGAAAGACATATATTGTGCAATGTGTATTTGAATATGTTAGGAGTACATTTTTAAATTAAAAATTTGTACTACTAGTAAAAAAAATTGCCTCAGCCCACTCCCCTGAAACAGTGGACCTAGAATAAAACCAATCTTTGCTGTTCATGTTGAAAGTCAAGAAAAAAAATCTACTAGAAAATAGAATTGAAATTAATGGTGGCCTAAAGCATGAATTGAATTCACTATAAATACAGTACGGAAATAAAACTGTGTGTTTCAATAATCTGTGTAAAAGTACTTGAAAAAATATTTCAGTGAAAATAAAAAAATGCAGAAAAAGGAGTTCTGCATGTTTCATTTGTGAAGACTAGCAAAGAAAACACAATATTCCTAATACATGTTTAAGTTTTACACATACACAATGGGTGGTGGTTGTTAAAGACCACATAAAATAATTTTGGGAATTATGGATTAAAGTTAAGACAGCTTTTCTCCAATAGAATTTTTGAGAAGCGTAAAAAAGATCTTGTTCTGTGACAATGTATAAGATACAACATGAAATACTTTCCCACTTCTGTTACCTACAAATCCTTTTTTCTTTTTCCATTTGCTTCATGGAATATGAAAACTGTTGGACATGCTTTTATAAATGCCCAACATTTACTTACTTATTAGGAACTATTAGGAAATTTTAGGTGGTCTTCAAAAATGAGTGTCAAGAATCAACTTCTATTTCATACCACTAATTTTCTTATCATTATCTGTCATCAACTTAATGTTACCTTCATGGAATGTAATCAAATCCCCAGGCATCATTAATTTTGGAATTAGTAGCATGGATTATCATATACATAAGAATAAAGTATATCTTTACTTACACTAAACACTAAATCAAGACAAAAGTTAAAATAAGCATATTCACCATTTAAAAGTATAAGTATCCATTTGCATAAATATTGAAATGCTATACCTCATCAAATTCTTCAGTCATTTTTCTGATGATTTCTGCATTCTGCATATTTCGAAACATCTCTATTCTCACAGTACCTGTAGAACAACATATTTTATAGTTAATCTTTTTCTGTTCCATGATAAACAATAAATTTTATCTGACATTTGTCTGGAAAGTTTTATATGCTTGGGTTTAACTTCTTTCCCTCCTCTAAACTCTTATCTATTAAAAAAAAAAATCTCTTCTTTAAGAACTTCCAAGTTCTTTAGATACTTTTAAAACACTGAATATTTTGTAAATTAGATAAGTATAAGGAAAAAATGCTAATAGGATTATTGGGAAAGGAAAAGACAAAGACATAAAAAATATATTTATATTGCAGAGAGGACCCTAAAAACTGACTTAGATATATACTAGTGCTATCCAGACATGTAGCTGGCTGCCTTAGTCTGTAAAACATCCAAAGTGTAATCTCCTTTCATGGCTCTTTCTGATATTCTATATTGTAAGAATATTCTTCTATAAATTAAAATGAAATGTCTCTTAATCTAGTAACACACTTCAAATAAACTATTTTCTCTGAACTTGAAAAGTTGCCCAGTAACTTCTATGAAATATCAATAAAAAAAAGTTAACACCCTTTTCATCTCATTATTTCATGCTACTTCTAATGACTTTACATTTATGTAAATATTATTACTTTTATAATAATAATGACTGGCATATACCAAAAACTGGGTTAAAAATTACCATAATTTAAATCAATCTTGAAGACAGAGAACGCTGGCCTAATAATTACAAGAGGTTCAATTTCAACTGCATAAACGTGAAACATTCAAGCTAAAAACTCAATCAATCAGTAAGAAAATAATTACTTTATAACCTGTCAGGCTTTTTGTCAGTGTTTACCAGCTGCAATTCATGAAATGCACATGTAGCCTTACAGCAAAGAACATGGAGCTAAATAGTCACTAAAAGTCATGAAAACATGGTCTTAATTCAGAGGCACAACAAAAACTACAATGGCACATTAAACTTAATTTGACTTAATTTTTACTAATCTGTAAAATGAGAAAAATGCTATCTACCCTCTTTTAACTGAAAACATTTTTAAGCATGTTTTAATTACTGGATATATAGGGTGAGGCAAAAGGTTTACAGTTGTTCATATGAAAAATAGTAATAAATAATTACACAAAGATGGGCTCTGTGTTTCGAGTACTCACAACTGTAAACCTACTTTTGCCCAACCCTGTATAGCTGTCTCATTAATTTTCAGGATGCAGAATTAAGTACCACGAACAGGTAATACCTATATCCAGATGTAGGGATGAGAAAGTCTAGACTGGGAGTTTTGGGTGAATAAAAAATTTTTTTAGAGTGTTCCTCCACAACAGGCAATTTTCCTAAACAAAATGAGAAACTTTTATATTGTGATTTTATTTTAAGCTAACAACAGTATTATAGACAGTATTCAACAGTACTGAAGACAGGTTGTTTATGTCTGTAATAAAGCCTTTATTTTCAGACAATTCTTAAAAATTAAATAAACAGAAAACACATTAAATTGCTAATTGTAAATTACCTCAAGTAAAAGTTACTTTGTGTCAGGCATTCTTAAAATCACTCAAACAAAACCCTTGAACAACGTGTGGGCTTGGGAGACCAGCCTCCCATGCTGTGAAAAATCCAGGTGTAACTTTAGACTCTTCAAAAAAGTAACATGCAGGCATCCCTTGGTATTCATGCAGTATTGGTTCTAGGACCATCCTCCAATTCCCAACAGCAGATCGAATATACTGTCTTCAATTTTCAGTTGGTTGAATTTGCAGATATAAAATCCTGGGATACAGAGAGCTGACTATGTGTTTACTGGGGAAAAACATCCATATATAAATAGACTTGTGCATTTCAAACCTGTGTCGTCCATAGGTCAACTGTATTTAACCTTCTCTGGGTCATGAACTATTTTGTCAATCTGAAATGGACTCCCATAGATTAAAAAACCCTGTAATTTCAGGGGTTGTTTCAAGGTAATCTCGATAAGTTATATTATATTCATGAGTACTACTAAACAAGCAGAAATACAATTAGATCTTTTAAGTTATTAAACACAGAAAGAAGTAGTTGTTCTTTGGGAAATGGGAATATATATATCTTGAAAGATTTTATTTATTTATATTTACAGAGTGGAGAAGGAGATAAGCATCAATGTGAGATAGAAACATTGATCGGTTGCTTCTTGCATGCACCCCAACTGGGGACTGGTCCCATAACCCAGGGACTGGTCCCACAACCTAGGCACTACCCTGACCAGGAATCGAACCAGTGACTGTTTGCTTTGTGGGATGACACTTAACCAATTCAGCTATGCTGCTCAGGGCAGAAAAGGAAATGTATTTTGACCTGGTTGTACACCTTTGTCAAAGTCATCAATCTGTATACTTAAAATATATGAATTTTAATGTATAGAAATTATATCTTGGTATGCAACAAGTTGATTAAAACAAAAACAGGAAAGTTTTTAACCAATGTCACTTTCAATGAATTCAATAAAAAAGAAAAAAGAAAAACACTAAGAAATCTTGGGACTCAAAATTCTGAAGAACAATGACATCTCTTCTGAGGCAGAAGAGAATTGTGGGCAAAGGATAACTGCCAGATGATGTCAGAGAACGCTGCATATACAATATACATGTGGAAGACTCCTTTAAATTGACTTAATTATATTTTATTGTATCTATGATGATGAATAAGGGTCAGCTCAGTTTCTACATATTTCAGTAAGTGGTATGTTTGATGGGGAGGAATCTACCAAGGTGAAATCTTAAATAGTATTGTTTTAAATAAGTGATTTAAGTCATCCAGCTTATAAAAATAAATAAAATGAGAAAAAAAGACAACGCTAATTACTGTTTTAGTAGTAAGTTACACACATACTTTGCTGTGCACACTTTTTTGCCCAAATTTTTGAAGGAAAAATAAGGGTGCACATTACACATGGATAGTACCAGAAATACCTTGTAACTATTCCTATGTTTTGTAATCATTTGTTACATAAAGTTTCTTTTACCACATGTTCAAAAATAAATGCTAAAATTCTTTTATAATAGAAAAAACAAGTATCCAAATATAAAAAAAAAAATTGAATTAAAAAATTAAACAGAGTTTTCTCCCTGAAAGTTTGGGCCAAAAATGTGGGTGTGCATTATATTTGGGAGCGTACAAAATATGGTATATCATTATTAAAATATTTACAGTGCAAATAATGCTCTACTCTATTTCCATGATTGATATGTTAGTTTCCATATACAGTAGAGTTTTAATAATTGCAATAGACTAGCTATGTTAGTTCATAAAAGGAGGACTGTTTTGCTGTATTAATTTAATGTTACAAAGTGAAAACCAACAAGACAGTAACTAGAACTAAAAGAAATATTTAAGAAAAACCACATACTTAGCATTTTTAAAGGTACCATATACAAATAAAAATTACTAATAAAATAAAATCAGATATTTAAAGCCATGATTTTGAAATGAACTAAAAGTTGTTACTTAAGATATTTTTTAAGAGTAAAATCTTTCGTTTGCCTTAATGACTATTCCAAAAATTAGCCTATTTACTTTCCAACTGTTCATTCTTCTCCAGTTGTGTTACACAACTCTACTGAAACTGCTTTCTCACACTAATTATCTCCCAGTTGCTACAACAGACTAGACAGCATTTCCTTAATAATGGCCTATCTATTATATTTAAAGCATTTGCTCATTATATTGGTTTCGACAGCACTATGTCCTTGTACTGTATTCTATGATGACTTATGTTTTCTTTCACTTACTTTTAAGTCATTTACCTGAATAGTTTAGGTTAGGTAATGTACAAAGTTCTGCCTAACATTCTTCTTTGTCCCTCTTTACATTTTCTAACTTGGAAATGGCTCCCATCTAGCTCACCCACTAGAGCTAAGTATGGCAGGTATCAGTGCTTACTTGTCTTTACATTCCCTCCAAGTCTTCAAAAAATACTTACGTTTTTCTCTTTTTCTTAAGCTCTTCCTGACAAAGAAAAAATCTTGCTGTAACTCAAGGCTAGTTATTCAAAATAAATTGAAAAGCTAATGTCAGTTCATCGTCAACATCTTCGTTCTAAAAGATGCATATATCTAATAGAACATTATCCTAATGTTATGAATTATAAAGATACATCAAAATTTGAAATAATTCATATTCAGAGAAATATAAATATATGAAAATAAAGAATGGGGGGAAGACTGTCTTCCTCTCTCTAAACTAACAAGTTATCTGTGAGAATTCTGCAAGTATAAAGTACCAACATGCATATTTTATACTAAAAAATAAAAGGTTGTTTGAACAGGCCCTCCTGAGAGGATTATAATTTTAAGGAAGGTAAAAGAAACACAAGTCAAAATTGTAATTTTTATCTATGAATAATTCCAGAAATATAAGTAATATCACAAAGCTACTATGAAGTTGTTGATTATTTAAATAATGTCAAACTGCTGGTGAGAAGGTAACTTGATATAATCTCTGTGGCATTCAATTTGAAAAATGTCTAAATAAAAAATTTACAAAATGCTCTTTGGCCTTGATATTGTACTTGTTGTAAAGCATCCCTAAATTTGCACATGTGTAACATAATAAGTGTACATGGTTATTTCCTGAAGCACTGTTTGTGAAAAAAGAAAGCCCATATATCCCTAAATAAAAATCTGATTAAATAAGTACAAGTGGTGATGATAATGACAAAGGTGTAGCAGCTAATTTTGGTGTTCACTATCTGTCAAGCATTGTGCTGAATAAGCCCTTAGAATTAAAACATTTAATCTCACAACAATCCTATGAAGAATGCACCATTTTTATCTCATTTACAGATGAGAAAAATTGAGGCACCTAGAGATTTATCAACTTGCAAAAAGGGTTTCTCAGTAGTAGATTCAATCTATATGCAGGCAGTCTGTGTACAGAGTCCACGACTAACCACTACTCTTCATTGACTCTTAAAGTTAATGGAATCCATGGTGCTATCAAAATAAACAGCTGTCCATTATTAATATGTAAAGATCTGTAGGATATATTCATACATGAAAAAAAGGGTTATGTGCGTGTATTTGATTGTGGATGCATTAACATATTTTTGGAAAGATATACAAATATCTGGCACAAAGTTTGGCTCTCAGAAAGAGAAACAATGTGGTCATTATTGGTCAGGGATGTACGGAGACGTTATATTGCATATCATTTGCCATTTCCTGAAACTTGAACTACATGAATATGTTTTTCAAACAAAATAATGAATGAATACATTTCAAATAAAAAATAGTGTTAAAAACTAAACTGAAAGATAGATTGCTCTGAAACCTTGCCTACAGACCATTTGTGTAGTCACTACCAATATACACTCATTAGAGGGCAGGTATAAGAATGCTCAACATAAGTTTGCCAGAAGTATAAAACTTGACATTTCCCATAATAGGTATTATAAGACCCAAAAGATGAAACTGAAAAGCAATATGAAAATAGGGCTGCAGAATACATACTTGTGTAATTAGCAACACAGACAATAAAAAGAGACACGGCAATCACAACATACAACAGCAAAACCCTGAAAATGTCATACTAGAATGATTTAATGTCTTTGGAATAAGACAGAGTAGCTACACCAGCTACTACACCAGATACTAAGTTATGGGATAATAGACAAGTCAATTGTTCTATATGATATTCAAATTTCTAATCTTGAAAAAGGAGATAATACCATTTTAACTAGAAGGCATTCAAAAAATGTTGAAAAAATAACTAAGGATGATGTGACAAATAAATGAGATAACAAATGTAAACTAGTTAGCAATATACCTATAGCAGATGAGATGCTCTGTTAGTATAAGGTTCTCCTAATTTGAGTATTTATTTTTTTATAATTATCCCACCCATTTTGCAGGCAAGCTAAAAGCTCTAGTTCCCTAGTTGAGTTTTACTGGAAGCCAGATTCCTAACTGTGCATGTTGCAAAGTTAATGCTGTTTGAAAAATAAGACCAGTCACCTCTTAATATTCCAGAACCAGAGTAACTCATCCCAGAGGTTTTCCCATCACCCAATCCTATACCAGAGTAGAGATGATGAGATAAAATAGCACTAAAGATTCCTGTCCAAAATGCCTAAAACTCTCTCCTCCCACCAAGGATGAGTTAAGGGAATGAAGAAGTACTTTTCAGAAGTCAAGTGGGAAGCAGAAAACTGTCTTACCCCATTTGCATGAACCCATCAAGGCTTAGAGAATTATCTCATTTTATCCTTCTCATATTTTCAATTCTACCCCTCCTCTAGTCTGTGCTACAGCTACAGCAGGAACTGCAGCCTTCTCTGTATTCTTCCAACTGGATACAGAAGCAGGCAGAAGGGAAGAAAAGGCAGGAGTCAGACATAATTTTACTTAAGTTTATAGCTTTTTATGATACATTTTAACATTCTGGCTCACTCAAAATTACTGAACGCAGGTGTGGCTCAAGTATACTGGTAAGAGCACTTAGCAGAGATCCTTCTAAATAGTAGATGATTTGTAAATAACTGTTCCATGTGTGAAATAACTTTTCTTTTAAATAGATTTTCTTTTAAAGAGTGGATAATAGAGTTTTAATAAAACCTAATCTGGTGATGGACCAGAGATAACCCAAGTATATGACAGGACAAGTTTTATGTGGTCTCATTTTTGTTTCTTCTTTATATAATAGACAGCAGATTGTAAACCAAAATAAAATGGAAAAAGTCTGAAAATAAATATGAATAAATTAGTAGAGAAAATCTGAGTTAGAAAAGGAGAGAAAATGCTGAGGTTACACTAAAACTGAGAAGGATTCAGTAAAGAAACATCTGCATATCAGAAACATAGGACTTAACAGTTACCTAGGATTGCAGTGACTATATATATGAGTCCTTCTCAAGATGGGAGGAGAAGGTGTGGGGGAAACAGAGAGAGACAAGACACTTTGGTTGACCTGTGATGAGCATTCAAAGCTTAATAAGCCCTGGCCAGGTAGTTCAGTTGGTTAGAGCATCATCTTGATTCACCAATTTACAGGTTCAATCTCCAGTCAGGCACACACTAGAAAGCAACCAATGAATGCATAAATACATGGAACAACAAACTGATGTTTCTCCCTCTGTTTCTATCCCCCCTTCCTCTCTCTAACATCAATACATTTTTAAAAAACTAAAAAATAAAGCTTAATAATAAAAAAATATCTTGGGACAGATATTATGTGGTCTGTCTAGACAGTACATGTAAAAATGGAAGAAATTTACCTCTTAGCCTATTGTAAAAAAGAAAAAAAGGTATACATTTGAAAACTCATAAATCTTTAAAGATGCCTTATAAATAGAAATTACTGTGATTTTATCTCCAGTGACAAGTCTGTCCCTAGATGGCAGTCTGCACTTTGTAACATTGCTTATAAAAAGCTGATTCAGTAAACCCCCTTATATATGAGGAATATGTTCAAAGACCCGCCGATGGATGCCTGAAACTGCAGGCAGTACCAAACCCTATGTACACTATGCTTTCTCCTATATATTCATACCTACGATAAAGTTTAATTTATAAATTAGGCACAGTAAAAGATGAGCAACCCTAACATAATAAAATACAATAATTATAAAACTACACCATAATCAAAGTTATGCAAATATGGTCTCTCTCAAACTATCTTATTATACTCAGCTTTTCACTTAAAGGAATCACTTTATGGCTTTACTTTGATGTATTCAAATTGCCAGCATCACTACTCTTGTGCTCTGGGGGGGCTATTATCAAGTAAAATAAAAGCTACTTGAAAACAAGAGTGTGATACAGAGACAGTCGATGTGATAACCCTGAAGGTTATTAAGTGACCAGCAGGGTACCCAGCATAAATACACTGGGCAAACAGATCATTCACATGCTGGACGAATGGAACAGGGTGGCACTGATATTTCATCATGCTAATTAGAATGTTGCACAATTTCAAACTTATGAATTGTTTATTTCTGGAATTTTCCATTTAATATTTTCAGACCATGTAACTAAAACAGTAGAAAGCAAAATCCCAAGTAACTGGAGACTACTGTATACTTTTGCCTCTGTATATGCAAAAAGGCAAGTAAATGTCAAACTAAATGCTCAAAAAAAATCACATATTTACACATAATACGTGAACACCAATTAACTAGTCTTTCAAGACCGCGTAGGGTACATACCTCCCATATTAAGAAGAGATATATTTACTAAATATCAGAATTTCAAATTTTGTGGTTAGTTGAGCCATGCTAGTGAAGCCCAGGGCCAAAAGCAAGTATAGTTATTGCCCTACAGCTATAACTTTCAGATAATTTTTATCAAATCTTCAACAACTATTAAAATAACATTATCAGTGCTAATGCTGTTCACATAAGATGAAACTCAGAAAAGAACATGAGGAAAATAAGTCTATTTGAGCTCTACTCAAATAAACTTAACATGATTCAAAACAGTCTGGGTTTCTTAATCTGTGGCACATGGATTCCTAAGTATCTACGAACCTTCTGAAGCTATGAAAATTTAGGTCTCTGTACTTCTGTGGAGAAAGGCACAAATATTTCAGAAAATTATTAAATAAATTTGAGAACTGAAACAGATTAAAGTTACGCATTAGAAGTAAAATACCGGCTGAAGATTTTTGGTCTGAGGGAACTGAAAGAAGAGATAAAAATGGCAACAGTAAAAAATAGTTCTAGAGAAGCCTTATCCTTCAGAGCACGGAAAAGCCAAGACTCTGAACTGGGAAATGGGGGGCAGAAAAGGCTAAATTCTTTTCCTTTCTAAGAAATCAAGACTTCTGGCCAGGATGGAGGCGTAGCCATACATACTATGCCTCCTCGCACAACCAAAATTAAGGACAACAAAAATTTAGAAACAAACAAACAAAAAAAAACAACCAGAACTGACAGAAAAATTGAACTGTACAGAAGTCCAACAATCAAGGAGATAAAATAGACATATTCATCCAGATAGGTAAGAGGGGTGGGGTCGGTGGCCAGCAGACAGGGATTGAGGCAGGAAAAAGCTGTGGCTGGTAGATTCGGGCACACAGGCGGCGGCTGACAGACCCAGGATGCGGGGTGGCAGTGTGCAGACCCAGTGAGGTGCACAAGACGGCTAGCTGACTCGGTGGTTGACATCTGCATGCAGATAAACCAGTTGAAACTATGAAGAGAGACATACCACCCAACCCAGGGTTCCAGGGCAGGGAAATAAAGCCTCAAAACACCAATTGAAAACACCTGTGTGGGTTGAGCTGCGGGAAGAAACTCCCAGCCTCACAGCAGATTTGTTGGAGAGACCCACAGGATCCTAGAATGTATACAAGCCCACCCACCCAGGAATCAGCACCAGAAAGGCTCAGTTTGCTTATGGGAAGTGGCAGAAGGGACTGAAATCTGAGAGAGAGCAGAGCAAGTGCCATTGTTCTCTCTGACCCCTCCCCCACAAACAACTTCACAATCCAGTGACTGGGTTGCCCCACGCTGGTGAACACCTAAGACTCCACCCCTCATACATAACAGGTGGACCAGACCTCCCCCACCCAAAAAAAGGCCCAAATGGAACAACAGATCAAAGCCCCAGAAAAAAATACATCCAAGTGACAAAAAGATAGCCAACCTATGAGATAAACAGTTCAAAGCCCTGGTGATCAGGATGCTCACAAAACTGGTTGATTTTGGTCGCAAATTAGATGAACAAATGAAGGCTACACTAAGTCAAATGAAGGGCAATGCACAGGGAACCAATAGTGATGGGAAGAAAACCGGGACTCAAATCAATGGAGTGGACCAGAAGGAAGGAAGAAACAACCAAATAGAAAAGAATGAAAAAACAAGAATTCAAAAAAATGAGGAGAGGCTTAGGAACCTCCAGGATATCTTTAAACGTCCCAACATCCAAATTATAGGGGTCTCAGAAGGGGAAGAGGAAGAGTAACAAGTGGAAAACTTATTTGAACAAATAATAAAGGAGAACTTCCCCAATCTGGCAAAGGAAATAGACTTCCAGGAAGTCCAGGAAGCTCAGAGAGTCCCAAAGAAGGTGGACCCAAGGAGGAACACAACAAGGCACACTGTAATTACATTAGCCAAGATTAAAATGGAGAGAATTCTAGAAGCAGCTAGAGCTAAGGGGTCAGTCACTTACAAAGGAGATCCCATCAAACTGTCAGCTGACTTCCCAAAAGAGACTTTCCAGGCAAGAAGGGGCTGGAAAGAAGTATTCCAAGTCATGAAAGTCAAGGACCTACATCCAAGATTGCTCTATCCAGCAAAGCTATCATTTAGAATGGAAGGGCAGATAACGTGCTTCTCAGATAAGGTCAAGTTAGAAGAGTTCATCATCACCAAGCCCTTTTATATGACATGTTAAAGGGACTTATCTAAGAAGAAGATCAAAAACTACGAACAGTAAAATGACAAACTCACAACTGTCAACAATTGAACCTAAAAAACAAAAACTAAGCAAACAGCTAGAACAGGAACAGAATCATGGAAATGGAGGTCACATGGAGGGTTAACAACAGGGGAGTGGGAGGAGGAGAGAGAGGGAAAAGGTACAGAGAATAAGTAGCATAGACGGTGGGTAGAAAATAGGGAGAGGGTAAGAATAGTGTGGGAGAAGTAGAAGCTAAGGAACTTATGAAACGTGGACATGAACTAAAGGGGGGAATGTGGGTGGGAGGGCGTGTGCAGGGTGGAGGGGAATGAAGGGGGGGAATGAGACAACTGTAATAGCATAATTAACAAAATATAATAAAAAATAAAATTTTAAAAAAAGAATCTCAAAGAATTTTCCTTAAACTGAATTCTCCAGTATTTTTTAAAATATACTCTTTAAAAGAAGCATATTTTCAGAAATACATTGAGACTGACAGAAAAGTTACACAGTACAGAGATAACCATATACATCACAATTAGTTTCTCTTATCGTTAGTATCTATCTCACATTAGTATGGTACAACTGCCACATTTCACGAACAGATACTGATAATGTTATTATTTGCCCCTATTGTTATTGAGAAATAGTTCACATATATCACTGTGTAAATTTAAGGTGTACAGAGATAGTTCAATTTTTACCTATATTATAAAATGATTACCACAATATGTTTACTTAACATCCACAATCTCATATAGATACAATAAAAAGAAACGAATTTCTCCTTGTGATGAAAAATGTTAGAATCTATGTTAATAACTTTATCAGCAATTTTCAACCTTTTTTGTCTCATGGAATACATAATCTAATTACTAAAATTCTGCACCACACCTAAAAATATATTCTTTTGCAAATTTGACAAAAAAATAGGTATAATTTTTATTTATTCACATCAAATGACTAGTGTTGTGTTGGTCTGTCATTTTCTTTATTTGACAATCTAAGGAAAAAGAAATCATGTACTGCACATTCTGAAAATTCTTGGAGCACACCAGTGTGCCTCAGTACACTAGGTGAAAATTGCTACTATATATCATGCAGAAGTCTTAAATATAGTTGTCATGTTTTACATTTATCTTATAGCTATAAGTTTGTACCTTTTGACCACCTTCCTCCAGTTCCGCTTCCCTCCACCCTGATAACGTTATTATTAAATACTGTAAAAGTCATACTTTATTCAGATTTTGTTGGACCTAATGTCCTTTTCTCTCTCAGAATACCACAAAAGGTGGTTAAGTTAAGGTGTCTTGTCTCTTTAGGCTCCTCTATACTGTGACACTTTTTCGGACCTCATGTTTTATGATGACCATGATGCTTTTATTGAGCAGTGTTCCGTTATTTTACAGAATGTCTTTGAATTTGGGTTTGTCTGATGTTTTCTTGTGGTTAGATCCGGTTTATGGGTTTTTGAGAGGAAGATGAAGAAATAAAGTGCCATTCTCACCACATGCTAACAATATGACTAAATACTACTAACTGTTAATCATGATCATCTAGCTGAGGCAGTATTTTTCAGGTTTCTCCACTGTTACAAATCACACTTTTCCCTTTTTCAATACTGTATTCTTTGGCTGGAAGTTACTATATACAGCCCACACTTAAGGGCTAAGAAGTTATGCTCCATTTCCTTAAGGTTTATGTAGGTATTTACATAAATTATTTTGAATTCTACATGAGAAGATTGATCTATTCTTACCCATTTGATACATTATTCAATCATTTATTTATACCAGTATGAACTCATGAATATTTTATACTCTGGGTTATAATCCAATTCTTTGATATTTATTTTGTTGCTCAAATTTTTCCAGCTTTGGCCACTGAAGGTGCTTTCAGTTGGCTCCTATATCCTTTTGACATACCTTCAGGTTGTTTAGTTTTCTGTAAGTACTCGTTTACTTTCTGACACTATGAAATGCTCTAGGCTCACCTTATAAATTCTCTATCCCAGGACTATAATTTAACATTTATTCACGGAGCCCTATTTTCTTTTATGGGAGAATAAAATGTAGGTGTTAAGTGTCCCTCTTGCTGCTGGCTCATTGTTAGGGAAATGTAATTTCTTTTAGGTCCCCTCTGCTGAAAGAACTAGAAGAAAAATATATGTCTGTGTGTACTAGTGTGTATAAATATTTCTATATGTAGCCATGTGTCTATATTGAACTATAAGTTAGACAAATGTCTGCAACTACTCCATAAACACATGAATTACTCTAGCATTTTCCCTTGCTTATCCATAATCTCCTGCTCATAAACACTGAAAAACCAACCAACTACTTACTTTATTTTTCAACTCCAGTATATACATACAGGGATTTCAGAATTGGTAACCCATACTTCCATGGGAAACAACTTTACCAACTAGAGTACAGTGCTTACAGTTTTCTGTTTTGGGGTGGTCTTTTTTTTTTTTTTTTTTTTTTGTCTTTCAGTCTCCACTCATTTCTTTAGTTACTTAGAAAAGTACCTATTCCCTAAATCCCCTCAGTGTTAGGTTATTTCATGTACTAGTACATTTAAATTCTTAGTTCTAACAGTCTGCACTCATCCTGAGATGACCTCATAGTGATTTTTATAATAAAAATTACCATGTATCAATGTATATTCTTTGTGCTGTAAAGTTGTATGGGTTTTGAAAAATGCATAATTATGTATGCAACATTACAGTGTCATACAGAACAGTCTCACAACCCTAATGCCCCATGATTCACCTAACAAACACTGATATATTTGCTGTCTTAATGTATGACAACAAATATATCAGCAAATGTCTTAATGTTTTGCCTTTTCCAGAATGCCATATAAACTGAAAACATATAGTATATAGCTTTTTCAGTATGGCTTCTTTCCTTTCATTCAGCAGCACCCACTTAAGATTCATGTATATTTTCATGTGGTTGGAGAGTGCATTCCTTCTTATTGATATACCACTGTTTATCCATTTCATCTATTGAAGAACAACTTTGTTGCTTCCAAATTTGGGCAATTATAATTACAATAAGCATTCACATGTAGGTTTCTGTGTGGAAATAAAGTTTCATATCAATTGGGTAAGCACCTAAGAGCATGTAATTGCTGGATTTTCCAATAAAGCTATAATTAGTTCTATAAGAAACAGATTACCTTGCAAAGTGGCTATTCCATTTTTGCATTACCACCAACAATGAAATTCCTATGACTTCATATTCTTGGCAGTAATTGGTATTGCCACTGTTTTGGATATCAGCCTTTCTAATAGCAGTGTAGTGAAATCTTACTGTTGTTTTAATTTGCAATGATCTAATAACAAATAATGTTGGGCATCTTTTCATAGGCTTATTTGCCATCTCTATCTTTTCTTTGGTAGGTGTCTGTTCAGATTCTTTGGATTATTTATTTTGGGGTTTTTTAAGACTTCTTAGTATATTCCGAATACAAGTCCATTATCATATATGTGTTTTCCAAGTATTTTTTCCCAGGCTGTGACTTTTCTTTTCATTTTTTTTAAGTGTTGTTTATACAACAGAAAACTTAAGTTTAGTAAGTCCAACTTGTCAATTTTTTCTTTCATGGACTGTGCTCTCACTGGTTATATCTAAAAATCTCATCACTAAACACAAGGTCATGTGGACTTTCTGTCTCCTATGTTTTGTCTTATAAGTTTATAGTTTGTATTTTACATTATCTATTTTAAGTTAACTTTTCAGTGAAAGGGTGAGACCTATGTTTAACCTGCCTTTCCTATATGGACTTCCAACTGCTCCAGAATGATTTCTTAAAAAGATGATTAAGATTTTTAATTACTCCCAATAAAGTCACAGTCCTTTCAGGAAGATATTGCCATACAACAATATCAAATATGCAGAAATATGTGGAATTTTCAAAATTATGAGTTAGATTTATACACACACACACTATCCAGGGAAAGAAATCATTTTAAATTGATATAGACAAGTTCTAATTATGGTAATATAATGAACAATATTATTTATATATATAATCTTCCTGAAAATCAAATAAAAGTTGAGACATTTTTTATTATCATTATTATATCCACACCTGAAGACATGCTTATTAATTTTTTTAGGTGTAGGGAAGAGAAATATCGATCAGTTGCCTCTTGCATGTGCTCTGCCAGGAATTGTAACCTGCAAGCCATAGGGGTGTCCAACCCACAGTCTGAGGGCCACATGCAGCCCAAGACAAAATCATAAATTTACTTAAAACATTATGAGATTTGTGCGTGTGTGTTTGTCAGTACTTGTGTATTTAATGTGTTGCTGAAAACTCTCCTTCTTCTTCCAGTGTGGCCTACAAATGCCAAAAGAGTGGACATCCCTGGAAGGGATGATGTTCCAACCAACTAAGCCACACTGTCCAGGGCTTGAGACACATTTTGAAAAGCATCTGAATCCCTATGAAGTAATAAGAAATTACTAGGATACTAACTAAAAGCAGAAACCTAAAATACAGACGGAGCACTGAAACTCTTTTTTATCCTCACCTGAGAACATTTTTTTATTGCTTCAGGGTTGTTTTTTTTTGGAGGGAGGGGAGGAAGAGGAGAGAAAAACATCAAAACCAGAGAAGCAATGATCGGTTGCCTCCTGAACGCACCTGGATTGGGGATTGTTCACGCCTGGACCCAGGATTGTAGGCACCCAGACCGGGGACTGAAACCACAACCCTTTGGTTATGGGACAATATTCCACCCAACCAAGCCAGGCTCACCAAGGCAATACTGAAATAACTTTTTCTCTGATACTTGATGAGCCTGAGATGATTGAGAGTTCTAGGTACAGGGTCTAAGAGAAACAACTCTTTCATTAAGTGGGGGCTCAAAAGATACCATCTCTAGGTGAAGATTAAACCAGCAGTAAATCTAACATGTGTAATCAGAGGATTATAAATAATGGAGGTTTTCTAGGTCCTGCGCAGGAGATAAATGGTCTGAGAGGTAGTAATTAAAAATTGTGCTTTCACAAGTATCTTAAATTTGCATAATTTGGTAGAGAAAACTTCAAATTGTATTTAGTTGCAAATGGTCCTAGATTGGTACTGTTACTGGGCACTTGTCAAACAAATGCTAAATCCTCTCTAGAGAAATGTACCTTTATTCTAGCCTTCAAATAAATTTGAGAGAAAATATGGAACTTAGAATAAAAAGTAACTAAACACACTAAAAAAGGCAATACAATGATAAAGACTTATCAGACAAATACTGTAAAAGAAATAAAACTAACGTGTTAAAAGGAAAGCACAAAACTGGATATTCACAAGGAACAATTTAGAACCAAGTAACTATAATTTCTAGAAATGAACAATAGTAATTACAACAGACGGGCACAGACAAAAAAAGAGTAAATGAGCTAGAAGATAGGGAAAAATGATAAGGCAGCACAAAAATAAAAAAATATAGCAAGGTACACAGAAGACAGTATGCAAAACTAAGTTACTAAGGAAGAAGAGAAGTAAATGTAATATTTAAAAATATAACTGATGAAAGACACTAAGTCAAAAAAATACGTCTTATACCTACAATATAATGTAGTCAAACTGCAGAACACAAGAAAAAATGAGAAAAACCTCAAACTTTGGAAAAACCAAGTATTAAAATAAAAAAAAGATTATCCCAAGTTTTCAACAATACAAGCCAGAATACAATGAAATGTCTTCAGTGTGCTGTGAAACAAAACTGCCAATATTAAATTATATACCCATCAAATATATTTTAAGAAATAAAGACCAAGTGAAAAAGATTTTCAGACAAAGTCCAACAGGGTCTGTAGAATTTCCTGAAGAACTCATGCACCTCAGGCAGAAGTGATCCCAGATATACATAACTTAAAGAAAACAATAAAAAAAAAAAAAGTGGCATTCCTATGTGTAAAGCCAAGTAAAAAATAATTGAATTTTAGTCCTGGCTTGTGTGGCTCAGTGGATCAAGCACCAGTCTGTGAACCAAAGGGTTGCCAGTTCATTTCCCAGCCAGGGCACGTGAGAGGCAACTGCACATTGATGTTTCTCCCTCTCTTTCTCTCTCCTTTCCCCTTTCTCTAAAAAAATAAAATAAAATCTTTTAAAAAATAATTGCATTTAAAAAATAAGAATAATGACTACAGGAAAACTAAATAGATTTAAATTATAATACAAGAAAAGAAGGAAATGAAATTATAGTGCTCTAGGTCCTGTTTGGGAAAAGGGCAAAGGTGGTAATTCCAATACCTATAGATTTTGATATGCTAAGGATGACTTTTATAATATGAAGGGTAACCATTAAATGAATATAAAGACTATAAAAATCCAAAGAAATAGAGAGAGAAAAAAAAGGAATTACTTTTGGATTCAAAGAATCTATAGGTAAGAATAAAGAGAAAAATAAAAATACAAAGTACACAGGACAAAGAGCATTGGTTCAATATAAACAAATATCCAGTGACTCCATTAAATATCAAAAAATAAGTGATACAGTAAAACAACAAACTTTCCAGACTGAATAAAAAATATACAATCCATCCATATGTTGTTTATACAAGGCATCTAAGAGGTAAAGTTACAAAAACAATGAAGGAAAAAATAGAAAAGGTAAAGCCAGAAAACCATGAAAGGTGGTATGTCATTGATATTCAAATAAAGAGACGTTTAGAAAAAAGCACAGCCAAAGATAAAGTGAGGTCCTCATAGATAATATTTTCCTCCTCTTGAACCCTAGGTGCATCTGGGGTCCACACCATAAGACACACCTAGGTTTTAGAGGAGGAAAATATGAAAAAAGCTTTTGAAGCAAAAAATGCAGTAAAAAAGTGTGTCTTATAGTCTGAAAAATATGGTAATAATAATATATCAATTGTAACAAACATATCACACTAACAGAAGGATGTTAATAATGCAGGACACTGTGGGAGAAGAGGGTATATGGGAACTCTATAATTTTGGCTTCATTTTTTTAAATAATACTTTCATTTTTAAAAAAGATTTTATTTATTTATTTTTAGAGAGGGAAAAGGAGGAAGAAAGAGAGGGAGAGAAACATCAGTGTGTGGTTGCCTTTCAAGTGCCCCACTACTGGGGACCTGGCCTGCAACCCAGGCATGTAGCCTAGACTGGGAATTGAACCAGTGACCCTCTGATTATCAGGCCAGAACTCAATCCACTGAGCCACGACAGCCAGAGCATTGGCTTAATTTTTTACGAAGCTAAAACTCCTCTAAAAAATAAACTCTAAAAAAAAAAAAAAAAAAAATGATGCTACTTATAATGAATGTTTTAAATGCTTCAAGTCCAGAAACAAAAATTTTACTAACAGATGCAGAAGATGTTTTCACTCATATACAAAATATTTTCTCAAATATTGAAATAAAATAAAGACCTAAATAAATAAATATATACTGATCATGAATTAGAAGACTCAATATTGTAAATTCATGCCCCACTGATACATAAGCAGTATTTCTCAATCTTTGCTGCACACAGTTTTGAACAACAAAGGTTGGGGTATGGTACTACTGGCCTTTAGTGGGTAAAAGTATGAATGCTGTTAAATAGTCTACAATGAAAGCAGCTCCCTTGCAAAGAATTATCCAACCCAAAATATCAATAGTGTCGAAGATGAGAAATCTGATATATAAATTCATATAATTTTATTCAAAACTCCAAGGTTTATGATAGAATTTGACAAACTAATTCTAAAATATACAAAAAAAAAAATACAAAAGGCCAAGAAATTTCTACTCAATAAATTCTTCAAACTAACAAACCAAATACCAGAAAATAGAGCCCAGAAACATTCTCTCCCACAGATTATCAATATATGGCAGTGGTGTCATTGTACAACAGTAAAGAACTGAAGGACATTTCATCTTAAAAATATTGAACTCCAGATGAAGTAAAAAGACCTAAATGTGAATAGCTAAACTGTATATAGCTAAACTGCATATTAACCAGAAAGCTCTTATTAGAAAGCAGAGTATCTTCATAAACCATGGTGCAAAAAAATAATTTTTATGACATAAAAAGCCAATAAAAAATGAAAAAATTACTAATCCTAAATTAAGAACTTACGTTCATTCATTCATTAAACAAATATTTATAGGTGGTGGGATACAGCAGAGAATAAAATGACAAGAATCACTGCTCTCCAGAAATAATTTAACAAAAGACAATATAGCATAAATAATAATAATAATTAAGTTGCAAGATGGGAGATTATTTGCAATATATATAACCAACAAAGGCAATATTAACACTTAAAAAAAAACCCACAAATCAATAAAGAAAACAACTATATCTCAACAGAGAAAATCCAAATGATATGTGAAATGGTATTTAATCTCAATAGTATCTCAATGAAATAGTATTTAATCTCAGAGGAAATAAAGTTAAAACCTTCATGTGATACTTGCAAACCTATCCAAGGTAAAACTAAAAAGGCCAACAACACTACATGTGACATTGACTGGAGGATAAAAGTTACCACAGCCACTTCAGAAAACAGTCTAGTATTATCTAGAAAAGTTACATCTCTGATAACCTAGCAATTTCACTCCACGAACTAGAGCATCTTGAGCACATGGACACCAAATTAAGATGCACAAAAGACAGTTTACAGTAACATTGTTTGTATTATTCAAAAGCTGGAAACAACCCAATTTCCTTTAAGAGTAGGAAGTTTAAATACACTTTTATATTTACATGATGAATACTTTACAGCAGTTCTTAACTTACAACAATTTTGCACTCTCAAGTGACATTTGGCAATGTCTGCAGACATTTTTGGCTGTACAACCATGGAGGGGAATGTGGGAGGAGAGAGAAGACTGTGCTACTGATATGTAATGTATAGAGGCTAGATATGCTGCTAAATATTCTACAATGCACAGGAAAACCCACTGAAAGAAAAAAATTGCCCTCTTTATATCAATTAAAATAAACTATGGTACAGGCAACATAAATGAAACTCATAAACAATGAGCACAAAAAGCAAGACAAAAGAGTAGCTACAATTAATTATGCACAAAAGAGTACATATAGTTAATTACTTACAGAAGAAAAGCAGGTAAAACCAAACTGCTTTGTTTAAAGAAGATTCGCTAATTGTAAAACTATAAAGAAAATCAAGGAAATAATTATCGCAAAATCAAAGCAGTATTTATTTCTGTGGAAAATGGAAGCAGTAGTGATAAGGGAGGGGCACACAGGAAATTAGGCAAGAGATCTTCTGAAGAAATGGCAATATTCTTTTCTTTGACATTATTACTGATAACACTGAAATTCACAATATAAATACTATAAATTACTTTACCTGACCTTATATAGTTTATACACTCTTCTGTATATATATGTCACAATCGAAAAGGATTTAGGAAAAATAATGCTGAATTATCTATAACACACTGTACATACAAAAAGAAAATGCAGACAATAAAAACTGTGTTATCTAGCCAATTATGACAATAAATAACCGGAGTCTAATCAAACTCCTTGGAAAACTCTGGGAGTCAGAATAGGCTATGCCCTACAAAATTATCTCACCTGAGAGGCAACCCTTTGCCAGTCATTGGTTAAAAAGCTACAATGCCCAAAATGTACAATGAAATAAATAACCATAGCTACTGAAGCAAACACATATGGGCATTATGGGGTATTTTAAATTTTCAAATATGTAATAATATTTAATATTGATCAATTGTGACAGGAACTATTCACTTTCAACATAGGATTGAACTTTATTCCTTTTGATGATATCCTATCTTCAGGAAGCTTAGCTTAGCTTTCACAAATACTGCTGCAAAACCAATATAGAATGGAAAGTGAGCATGATTCCAAAATCTGTCAGTGCCCAATAAGTGTATAAATCTATGGGTAAGTAATAGTGGTATTAAAAATGGAATACAGATCCAAGATAGCAGATAAGTAGGTGAAAGTTACACTCATCTCCCAGGACCAAACTGAAATTACAACTAAAGTATAGAACAATCACCTAGGATTTACACAAGATGGCACACATCAAAACTGGTAGGAAGAACAGAAAAGCAAGAAGGACTGGCCCTGCCCCTATGGGCAGTGGCTGAGATTCCAGAGGGATAGATATCTCAGCTGCGGGAAGGTCCCCTGAAAAGCTTGAGCCCAAGCTGGCCTCCCCAGTCCAAAGCACCAGAGCTGGGAAAAGGCACCCACATAACATCTAACTGTGAAAAGTGGCAGGGTTTCTGTGTGCCAAGGAGAAAGGGAAGTATACCAGAAACAGAGGTAGCCTCGGAAAGTGCCAACACACAAAATTTCATTCATAGTCACTCAACCTGGGCTCTTGCAGAAAGAGGGTGAATCAAATTAGAGTCATGTGAGGCGAATCTAAGTTTTGTGTTTGTGGCTTTGTGAATGAAGAGAGCTGAAGGGACAGCCACCAAGATCCCTGTGCTGAATCATTCTCCCATGCCACAAACACAATCTTTATTGGGTGGAACAATCCCCTCCATATGGCATCAGCCTGAAGAAAAGCAATAGGCTACCCTCTGAAATCCCTTTCTCCCCACTCTGTGGATTTTATGCCCTGCTGGGGTGTAAAGCTACAGGCTCTTTTAGTGATTGAGCCCAAGGGGCAGCAGGCAGCCTACAGAGAGACAGATAGCATCAGTGTATCCTGGGACTTTTGCTGACCTGCCCCTGGGCCCACTCCCAGCAAAAACCAGTCTTAACCCACATATTGATCTGTCCTGCATGCATCCAGGCCCAGAAACGCAGCCATAAACTGTGGATCACTTGTAGCTCCAAACAGTTGTGGATGGCCAGTCACAGGTAGGGTTTTACATTGGCCTAAGAGTCCCTCCCAAGAGGCTCAGAACCAGCACACACAGTGGGCAGCTTCAAACAACAACAGAGCAGAATCTAATAAGCTTCATAAGCAGCATAACCAAAGGGAGATCTCAGCAAGCACCACACCCTGTGGGGAATTATATATACTTCAAGTGGTCAGCACCTCCACAGCAGCTCCCATTCCATGCTTGAGCCAGCCTGAGGGTGGATCCCATGCACAAACAAGCCAATAGCAATCAAGACTCAAATATTACAGGAGGGCACACATAACCACACTAGCAACATTCATGGAACACACAGATCAGGTGATAAAAAGGCTGTGCCACTGGGTCCAAAAGGACACCTACTACATAAGGCTACCCTAAGACTGGCAGTGAAGATCTACCTAATACATAGAAACAAACACAAAATGGCAGACAAAATGGGAAGACTAAAAAATAGTCTTATTAAAGAACAGGAAAAAAAACTCCAGAAAAGAAGCTAAATGAAATGGAGGCAGGCAATTTGTCAGATACAGAGTTCAAAGTAATGATTATAAGGGTGCTCAACATCATGAAAAAGAATGTAGAAACCATAAAAAAGGACCAATAAGAAAAGAATACAATATCTGAATAAAAAAAGTATACACTGGAAGGAATAAACAGTGGGTTGGATGAAGCAGAGGATCGAATCAGTGATTTGAAAGACGAGGTATAAAAAAACCAATCAAACCAGCAAAAAAGAAAAGAGCACTTAAAAAAAATGAAGCTAGTTTAATGGACCTTTGGGACACCCATATCATAGGAGGAGAGAGACAGAGCAAGGAAGAAATCAAGTACCTATTTGAAGAAATAATGCCTGAAAACTTCCCTAACATGAAGGAAAAAAACACACAAGTCCAGGAAGCACAGAGAATCCCAAACAAGATGATTCCAAAGAGGACCACACTAAGACATAATTATAATTAAAACAGCAAGAACCTTAAAAGCAGCAAGAAACAGTTACCTACAGGGACTCCCATTAGACTATCAGCTTATTTCACAAAAGAAACATTTAAAGTGAGAAGTGATTACCATGAAATATTCAGAGATTAAAAAAAACGTACAACCAAGACGACTTTACCCAGCAACACTATCATTTAAAATTGAAGGAGAAATGAAGAGCTTCCCAGACAAGAAAAAAAGCTAAAGGAGTTTATTACCACTGAATCATTATTAAAAGAAAAGTTAAAGGGCCTACAAAAAGAAGGAAGAAGAAAATGAAACAGAAGAATACAGTTAAAAGAATAAAATGGCAATAAATATAATCACTTTAAATGTAACTAGCTTAAATGCTCCAATCAAAAGACACAGGGTAGCTGAACAGATAACAAGACACCTATATATGTTGTACATGAGAGACTCACCTCAGAAGGAAAGATAAACACAGACTAAAAGTAAAGGGATGTAGTTAGATATTTCATGCAAATGGAAAGAGAAGAAAAAGGTAGTGTAACAATACTAACATCTGACAAACAGACTATAAAACAAAGGCTATATAACAGACAAAGAAGGGAACTACATAATGAAAAAGGGAGCACTCAAACAAGAAAATATAATCCTTTTAAACATACATGCACCCAACAAAGGAGCACCTAAATATATAAAGCAAATCTTGATAAACATGAAGGGAGAGATTAAAAGTAACACAGAGGAGGAAATTTTAACACCCCACTGACATCAATGGATAGATCTTCCAGACAGAAAATCAACAAGAAAACAGTGACCTTAAATGACACACTAGATCAGATGGATTTGACATCTTCAGAGAATTTCACCCAAAGCTGCAGAGTATACACCATATTCAAATACACACAGAACATTTTCTAGGATAGACCATGTTAGGACACAAGTTTGCAATAAATTAAAGATGACTGAAATGATATCAAACATCTTCTATGACCATAATGGTATAAAACTAGAAATCAATCACAAGAAAGAAAAAGGAAGGAAGGAAGGAAGGAGGGAGGGAGGGAGGGAGGGAGGAAGGTGGGAAGGGAAGGGAAGGGAAGGGAAGGGAAGGGAAGGGAAGGGAAGGGAAGGGAAGGGAAGGGAAGGGAAAAGAGAAAAACAAAGACATGGAAGCTGAATAGCATGTTACTAAACAATGAACGTTTTAACATTAAGATTAAGAAAGAAACCAAAAGATGCCTTGAAACAAATGAAAATTAGAACACAACAACAAAAAATCTATGGGACACAGCAAAAGCAGTCCCAAGAGAAAAATGCATAGCATTACAGGCCTATCTCAAGAAACAAGAAAAATTTCAAATAAATAATCTAATGTTACACTTGAAAAACTAGAAAAGGAACAACAAATAAGGCCCAGAGTAAGTAGAAAAAAGAAAATAATAAAGATCAGAGTAGAAATAAATGAACTAAACTCTAAAAATAAAGTACAAAAGATCAATAGATCAATGAAACCAAGAGTTAGTTCTTTGAAAAGACTGATAAACCTTTAGCCAAACTCATCATGAAAAAAATGAGAGTAGTCCCAAATAAATAAAATCAGAAATGAAAGAGAATTAACAACTGACACCACAAAAAGACAAGGGATTATAACAATTATATGCCAAAAAATCGGACAATCTGGAAGAAATAAATTCCTAGAAACATACATACATTCTTCCAAAACTGAATCATGAAGAATCAGAGAATCTGAATAGACAGATTACAACTAATGAAACTGACAGTGAGGAAAAATCCCCAAGAAACCAAAGTCCTGGAATGGATGACTTCACTGCTGAATTTAAGCAAACATTCAAAGAATAATACGTAGCATTCTCCACTATTCCAAAAAATTGAAGGGGAGGGAAGACTGCAAAGCTCATTTTATGAGCCCAGCATTATCCTAATTCCAAAACCAGACACAGAAACTAAAGAAACTATAGGCTAATTATTTCTGATAAACATAAATACTAAAATCTTCAACAAAATATCAGCAAGTTGGATCCAGCAATACATTATGAAGAAAATACATCAAAATCAAGTGGAATTTGTTCTGGGATGCAAGGTTGGTAAAATATCTGCAGACAGTAAATGTGACACCCACAGAATCAAAATGATGGATAAAAACCACATGATGACAGCAATAGATGCAGCAAAAGCATCTGATAAAATCCAGCATCCATTTATGACAAAAACACTTATCAAAGTGGTAATAGAGGGAACATACCTTAACATAATAAAAGCCACATATGACAACCCCTACAGCCAACATCACACTCACTGGGCAAAAACTACAAGCGTTCCCCTTAAGATTAGGACCAAGACAGGGATGTCCACTTTCAACAGTCTCATTCAACATACTGGAAATCCTCTCCATAGCAGTCAAACAAGAAGACATAAAGGGCATATAAATCACAAGGAAAGAAATAAAACATGTCATAATTTACAGATAATGCAATATTCTCTCTCTATAGAGAGAGAGAATCCTAAAGATTACACCAAAAAACTACTAGAACAGTTAAATGAATTCAATAAAGTAGCAGGATTCAAAATAAATATACAGAAATCAGTTGCATTTCAATGCACCGATTATGAAAATATCAGAAAGAAAAGCTAAGAAAACAATTCCATTCACAACTGCTTCAAAAAGAATAAAATAACCGAGGAATAAATTTAACTAAGGATGTAAAAGACCTATACACTCAAAAATTCTAAGACACTTATTTCTAAGGTATAAATAAATAGAAGTATATACCATGTTCATAAGAGAAAGAAGTAACATCAGCCCTGGCTAGCAGCTCAATGGATTGAGCATTAGTCTGTGAACTGAAGGGCTGTCAGTTCGATTCCTAGTCAGGGTACATGTGTGAGTTGTGGGCCAGGTCCGCAGCTGGGGACATTTGAGGGGCAACCAATTGATGTATCTCTCACACGTTGATGATTCTCTACTTCTCTTTCTCTCTCCCTTCCCTTCTCTCTAAAAATAAATAAAAATAAAAAAATCTTTAAAACAAAAAACCCAGTGGAAATTTAAAATAAGTAGTAACATCATTAAAATGCCCATACTACCAAAGCAATCTATAGATTCAACACAATATCAAAATACCAATGGCATATTTCACAGAACTAGAATATTCCAAAATTCTATTTGGAACCACAAAAGACCCAAAATAGCCATAGCAATCTTACGAAGAACAAAGATGGAAGAATCACACTAACTGATATCAAACTAGACTACAAGGTCATGGTAATCAAAACAGGATAGTGGCATAAAAACAAACATGTAGATCAACAGGGAGCCCAGAAATAAACCCATGCCTTTATAGTCCATTAATATTTGAAAAAGGAGGCAAGAACATACAATGGGGGTAAAGAGAGTCTAATAAATAAATAGTGCTGGGAAAATTGGACAGATACATGCAAAGAAAACAAAACTAGACTGCCTTCTTATACCACACACTAGAATAAACTTCAAAATGGATTAAAGACTTAAATGTTAGACTTGAAACCATAAAAATCCTAAAAGAAAACACAGACAATAAAATTTGGAACACTTCTTGTAGCAGTATTTTCTCTGATAATATCTATCTCCTTGGGCAAGGGAAACAAAAAAATAAACAAATGGGACTACGTCAATCTTAAAAGGTTTTGCACAGCAAATGAATCCATCAACAAAATGAAAAGACAACCCACTGAATGGGAGACCATATTTGCCAATGATACATCTGATAAGGAGTTAATATTCAAAATTTAAAAAGAACTGATACATCTCAACACCAAAAACCAAATAGTCCAATTAAAAAATGGGCAAAGAGTCCTGGCTGGTGTAGCTCCGTGGATTGAGCGCAGGCCTGTGAACCAAAGGATCGCGGTTCAATTCCCAGTCAGGGCACATGCCTGGGTTGCAGGGCAGTTCCTGGCAAGGGATGCACTAGAGGCAACCATACATTGATATTTCTCTCCCTCTCTCCTTCCCTTCCCCTCTAAAGATAAATAAATAAAAATGTTTAAAAAAATGGGGAAAGAGCCTGGCAGGTATGGCTCAGCTGGTTGAACATCTCCCGAAAATGAAAGGTTGTGGGTTCAATTCCTGGTATGTCTCATAAATTTAAGTTGCTGGGTCAATCCCTGGTCCTAGTGTGCACAGGAAGCAACAAATCGGTTTTTCTCTCTCACAGAGATGTTTCTCTCTCTCCTTTCCTCTCTCTCTCTTGAAACAATGAAAAAACATCCTCAGGTGAGGATAAAAAAAATGGGTAAAGGGCCTGAATAGACACTTCTCCAAAGAGAACATACAGAGAGCCAGCAGATAGATGAAAAGATGCTTAACATCCCTAGTCATCGGAGAAATGCAAATAAAAACCACAATGAGATATCACTTCACACCTGTCAAATGGCTATCATCAATAAATCAACAAGTGTTGGTGAGGGCATGGATAAAAGGGGAACTCTCCTTACACTGTTGGTGGGAATGCAAATTCATGCAGCCACTATGGGACATTATGAAGTTACCTGAAAAAATTAAAAATGAAACTGCCTTATCATTCGCAATTCCGCTTCTGGACATTTATCCTAAAAAACCTGAAACACTAGTTTAAAAGAACAACACCCCCCCAACCCCCACCCCCCGTTCCCAATGTTCATTGCAGCACTTACAATAAGCAAGATTTGGACACTGCCAAGTCCATCAGTAGACAAGTGGATAAAAATGCTGTGGTACATTTAAACAACGGAATACTACACGACCATAAAAAAAAAAAAAAATTAGGGAAATGTTAGCCTTTGCGACAGCACAGACAGACCTGGAGAGCATTACGCTAAGTGAAATAAGTCAGAGAAAAGACAAATACTATATGATTTTACTCATACGTGGAACCTAATGAACAAAATGAACTAACAAGCAAATCAGTGACAGGTTCATAAGACACAGTAGGGGGTGTTGGGGGGCTGGGTGTTTGGTTGGAGGCATTGAGTGCCAAAAGAAGAAAATACTCATGGACAGGGACAACAGGGGTATAGGTAGGTGGAAGAGAGTACATGGTGGATCACACTTGATAGATGGAGACTTGACTTGGGGTGGTGAACACAGAATTCAGTGTACAGACGATGTGTTGTAGAATTGGGCACATGGAACCTGTATAATTTTGTTAACAATCATTACTGCAAAAAATATTAAATAAAAAAAGACAATTTTCACTTTTATTTCAATTTAATCATTTTTCCAAGTAGCTACTAAGCTGCTAGGCTATATAAATAAATTGTTTGAACCAAACTACTTCAAATAGGAATTATTAGGTCATTCTTTTGGCCTCCAGGGTCCATGAAAAAAATTAGTGCACCACCAATTCACCCATAAAATGGGAAAGTTCAAAAAACTCTTAGAGTAATTTTTCTGAATGAGGTAAACTCTCTAGCAATTTTACATTCCTATAAAGCCCTCAGGCACTTGGCAATCCACTCTTAAGCACAAGTACTGCAAAACAGCAATTGTTTATTATAATCAACTAAGAAAGAAGGCATTTCTAGTCTACAATTCACAAGTTTCACAAATGCATTCTTTACTAACTTAAAAAAAGTACATTTCTCAAGAAAAATTATCAATACCCATTTATATATATTTCTGAAGTATGTTATATGCATGCATTAATATACACCCAAGTATATATTATACTATATATGCCTGAATCAATGGTGTATTAAACAATGGTAAGACTTTGAATAGAGATAACACATTTTCACTTTGCTGTGCATAATACTATAAATATATCCTCCTATCTTTCAGTGTTATCTTCTTAGTTTCCTCAAAATTTAATACTATGAATGCTTATGAGGTTAGAGAATTTTAAAATGCAACTCTAAGTCAGTAGGTATTTAAATAAACTTTTCCACTGCCATCTATCCTACCTCATTGATACTAAAATACATTCTATTATCACATGTTGAATTAGTCAGTATATTCTGACTATTCCAGCAATAAGTAGAATGAATTCACGCAAGTGGTTCAATTGAGGAGATTTTAATGAGGTACTACAGAAGGCAAATTTGGGAACGGTATAGGAAACTATGTGTGCTGATGCATCTCAAGGTAGCTAAAGTAGAAGACCTATTAATACCATTCCTTTGACTCAAGAGTCAAGATGAGAAAACAGTGACACTGGAGCCAAATGGGAAAGAGGCTGTCCAATACTCTTTACTCATAACAGAATGTTCCAATTTGTCATGTCACTAGTGGGAGATTCCTTTCTAGCAAAGAACTAGGGAAAAAAGTTTATGACGTTTTTCCTCCCTTCCCTGATATTCTTCCCAATTTAATCAATTTTTTTTTTAACATTCATTTGTTCTTGGTTCTTAGACAGCTTTAGGAAGAAATGAGGTGATAGAACACAACGCTAACCTGGATTTTGGAAATTACTTTACAACATAAAGAGTCCTTACAAAGTGTGAATTTTACCTGAACATGTAATTGAGAGATTGGCCTTTGTAATAATAATATAAAAAAAATTTTGCCATTTGTCCATTGTCTTTTGACTTTCCCTATAATGTGCCCATCACATAAAAGGGATCAGTATTGTTTTCAGCATAGGTTTAACATATCAATCTTTTATAACGTAGAGATTTTTAGTCAGTTAATTTTGGTCATTAATAAAAGGTCTTTCAAGCCCTGGCTGGTGTAGCTCAGTGGATTGAGCATGGGCCTGCGAACCAAAGTATCGAGGTTCGATTCCCAGTCAGGGCACATGCCTGGGTTGCAGGCCAGTTCCCAGCAGGGGATGCACGAGAGGCAACCATACACTGATATTTCTCTCCCTCTCCCCCTCTCCCTCTCTCCTTCCCTTCCCCTCTAAAGATAAATAAATTAAAAATATTTAAAAAAATAAAAATAAAAGGTCTTTCATACTCCAAGGTTATAAAGGAATTCTTCAATGTTTTCTTCTAGGCTTATTATTTCTTTCTTTCTGGTATTTATTTGTTGTTTCTTTCTTTTTTTCCTGCTATTTGTCATTGTTTTTGTTATTTAAATTCTTAATGATTTGGGAATTTATCCTGGTGTACATCAAACAGAGTGAGGCGTAGATTTGAAATAATTTCCCATGTCTGCCCTATTTTACCTTAAAAAAGGGTTCTTTATTCCATTGTCTCTTACAACAGGTTATTCTTATATAATGAATATACTTACTTTATTTTATTTTCTAAATGTGTTGGGTTGTATCACCAATGTAATGCTAAATAAGAGTTCTGAGAATGGGCATCTTTGTCTTACTTGACTTTAGCAAAAATTCCTTTATTGGTTTCCCTTCAGCATAGTGTTGGCTTTAGGGTTAAAACGGCTTTTTAAAAATCATTTCATTTTTCACTTTCACATAATTTCAGACTTTACAGAAAAATGAATTCCAGAACTAAGATGGCTAGGTGAGAAGATACATGTAGTTTTGGTAGATACTGCCATATCTATTTCCCTGAGAGATGTACCAATTTGTATTCCAACAATGAAACAGTATGTTCCCACACAACCTAATCAATAGAGTGTTGCTATAATTTAAAATTTTTTATCAACCTATAGGTGAAAAATGATCTCAGTATACCTGTAATTTACAATTCTCTCCTTTCATATGTTTTAAGATATGCTTAAAAGTTCCAGAGGTGCTTGGGTCTATTTCTGAATTTTTATTCTATTCCACTATGTAAGAGACTGTGTGCTTTCTTTATTAAATCACATTAAGAAAATATGCATCTATGTCTCTTTTGTCAAAAGGTTTTAAAATCCATTTTGTCAAATGCCTTTTCAGGAACTACATAGTTAAAAGGAAAATTGGAAAGGGATGGGAACAGAAAATTCACAAAAAAATGAAATAGAAATGCTTCTCAAACCCCATTCCTGAGAATTTAATTCACAAATTAAAATCATTTTTATACTAAAATTAACCATGGATCAACAACTTGAATATAAGAACTAAAACTATAAATTTATTAAAGGAAAATACAGGGATAAATCTTCATGTCCTTAGATTGACAATGGATTCTTACAATTGACACAGAATTAACATAAAAATGAAAAAATTAAATAGGACTTGATAAAATTTTAAAAGTTTTCTGGATCAGAGTGTATCTTTAAGAATGTAAAAAGACAAACTTAAGAATGGGAATAAAGTAGTTGTATATTATATTTCTGATAAGGGTTTAGTATCCACACTATTAAAAACCAACTACTATAATGCAAGATAAAGAAACAAAAACCAAAACCCACCTCTCTAATTTTAAAATAAACACAGGACCTGAATGCACATTTCTTCAAAGAAGATATTCAAATGTCCAAAAAGCACATGATAAGATGTTCAAGATCATTAGTAGTTAAGGAAACAATGAGATATCACTTCATATCCACTAGCAAATTGAAAAATTTTTAAATTAGATAATAAAAAATGTTGGAGGATATGGAGAAGCAAGAATCCTCATACATTTCTGGTAGAAATATAAAATGGTGTGGCTGCTGTGGAAAAGTTTTGCGATTCCTTAAAAAATTAAAATATAATTACCATATGATCTAGCAATTCCACTCCTAGGTCTTTACCCCAAAGAATTAAAAAAACAAGTATTCAAATAGGTATCTGTTCATGAATGTTCAAAGTAGCAGCATACACAATAACCAATAGGTGGAAGCAATCCAAATGTCCATCAACAGATGAATGAGTAAACAAATTCTGATATATACATACAATAAAATATTTTCAGTCATAAAAATAAATGAATTATTGATACACACCACTACTTCCATAAACCTAATAGATTATGCTAAATGAAAAAAAATCAGATGTAAAAGGTCACATTTTATGTAAAATGACCAGAATAAGCAAATCCACAGAAGCAGAAAGCAGGTAGGTGGATGCCAAGGGTTGAGGGGAAAAGGGGATAGGAAATAATTACCTAATGAATATGAGGTTTTATCCTGGGGTGATGAAAAAGTTTTGATACTAGAGAGAGGTATTCACAACATTGTGAATGCACTAAATGCTACTGAATTGTACACTTTACAATAATTAACTGTATATTAAGTAAATTTCACCTGAATTTTTTTAAAATCACTGACATTTTTAAATCATTCCTAAAACTAATCCAAAATTTTGTAAGAACATTTTGTTGAAAAACCTAAGAAGAAATAGGAATTCTTACATATTACTGATGGGAGGAAAATTGGGTACAATTCCTATAGCAGGTAATTTGGTAAAATGTTTCTAGTATCATTATAAATATATTTATCTACATTCTTCCATATAAAGTAAATAAAGTATAAAAATAACTCATTACAGTACTGTTTATAATAGCAAAAGACTATAATTAACACAATGGTCTGCTAAAAGAAGTAAATTAATGTACATATACAAGGAGAAATGCTCCGACACTTTAGATACACAGACAGTCGGATGGACCATACAAGAAAGTAGTTCAGAGCGGTTAACTCTGTGGATATATTTACTGTATACAGATAAGAAGGAAGGAAGTGATAAAGACTTTTTACTTTGTATCTTAAAAAATAATTTTTAAGTTTTTTGAACCATGGGAATGGGTTACAAAGGGTAAAAATGTAAAGAATACCAGCTATTTTAAAATCTAAACCCAATCCAATAGGATACTTATAGTATAATAGATCAGATAAAATATGTAAAGCACATCACTCAGAGCTTGTGCCTTGCTCATTTTAAGGCTGTAAAATTAACAAACTTGTTTTCCATCAAACAGCAGCCTAATCTCTTGCAACTCCTCACCTATCTCCATGGTCTAGGATTCAAACACAAACTCAATTTATTTATTTCCCAGAGTGTGCAGTGCTTTCTTGTCTTTGGGGTTTTTGCATACTTTGTCATGTTGGCCTCTCTCCTCATTAACTTTTTCTTATTCAGCCTCAGTCTTACCACAGTTTCTTCCTACAGCATGCATTTATTTTCTGACAAATATCCCCATATTCATACATTCACAGAGCCTGGGCTGGATAAGAACCCCTTCTTGTTATTCCCATAGTATCCTGTGGTTACACATATAGACCCCAGATTGAGACAAACATTATTTTGAATCATATCTTTGGAACTTATAAACTGCATGATGGCCAAACACTCACCTAAGCCCTTTACTCACAGTTTTCTGATCTACAAAATAAAGATCACATCTACCTGATAAAACTGTTAATATAATAAAATGAGCTAATGTATGTAAAGCACACAGCTTGGCACATATGAAATAGTCATTAAATAGTAACCATTTTTACCCTGGCTAGCATGGCTCAGTTTGTTGGAGCATCCTCTCATAGACCAAAAGGTCATAGGTTTCATTCAAGGTCAGAGCAGATAGCCAGATTGCTGGTTTGACCCCCGACCCCACCGTCACAGTGTGTAGGAGACGGCAACCAATTGATGTTTCTGTCTCACATTGATATCTGTATCTCTCTCTCTCTCTCTCTCTCCCCCGACCCTTCCTCTGTATATAAAGCAATGAAAAAAAAAGTCATTCATTGAGGATTTTCCCAAAAAGGAAATAATAACCAGTTTTATTACTCTTATGGTACTGACAACTTTACTGAACTATTATTGTTGTATTTCCTTCTTTGTTCCTTGTAATAAAGCCTCCATGAAAAATTACACGTCCCCTAATACTGACTGGGTAGCAGAGACTCTTGGTTATTAATAACATCTGTATACTCAGGAGCAGTGCTTAGTACAAAGTAGGCACTCTATAAATATTTATTAAACTATTTATGTCAATATAGTAACATATAACTTGAACAGAAATAAAAGAGCCTTTAAGAAATCTATCTGGTTAGTGATCATAACAAATAATCACTGTTCTTTCTCCACTGGAAAGTAAATAATGGTGATTTACCAACTAATTTCCCTACACAATTTAATCTGTTATGGTTTATCTATTCTAAAGAACAAGAATATCTACCAGTTATCTATTAGTATGATAAAAATAATACTGTACTTTTAACTCTATGGATTTCCAATCAAGTGTACACTTAAGAAACCTGATTCTGCTACTTATATAACCTTAAGCAAATTATTTGAACTTGAAGTACATCATCTACAAAATGAAGACCCAAAACTAACAGGAATATAAAATAATCAATGTTAGCAACTAGCAGTCGCTAATATGGAGCACAGGTACAAATAATAGCAGTAAATATTAATTATAAAAGTTCATCATAAATTTAGTAAATGAATTTCAAATTTCCTTCACAATTTCAAAATATTTAGAAATCTGTTATTTAACAGGAGCAAAGCTGAGCCAGAAGAAATGTCTTTAAGTGACTTAATAATGTTCTTTATCAGAAAAACTTAGCACATAATTCTAGGATGAATTATGTATGACTAATGGAAGATGAAATAAATTGACACAGCTGAACTGACAGGCTCAATATATATAATTTATTCCCACATTGTGTACCTCGACATCCTGAACACTGGATAAAAAAGTTGATTAAATCCAGAAGTGCGATGTCCCTGTCTTGTTTATATGATTCAATCCAGTCATCCACCACGGACTATGGAAAAGAAAATATAAAAATGAAGATATCAGAAAGAAATTAATATTAGAGCAAATAAATGTTTTATAAACTTTGTGGTTCTCTCTGTGTTCATTTAAACAACAATCAAAAAAAAATACTTACCTGAAATTATTTCTCTGGAGCCAATTACAAGGTAATTACTAGTCTTCAAATATTTGTTTAAAATCCCATGAATTCAATAGTTAGTAAGCAACTACAGATACTAATATTCAAAACACACTGTAAAAATAACAGAAACTAATTTTACTTACACATATAAACTTTCTGAATATCAGAACACCTAATCCACTGAAAGAGTATAGGTCATATATAACAAAATACATTTTTTAGGAATGCAAGGATGGCTCAATATTAGAAAATCAAATAATTCAATTTATCAACAAACTAGAGAAAAATTAAATTATACTGCTATATCTGAAAACAATACCTGATAAATCTCTGTAGCCAAACTTAATAAAATATTTCCGGAGGGAAGGGTATTATAGAGCCCAGTGAAAAAAGTGAAGGGATTAAGAAAAAACAGAAAGAAAAACCACCTCAAAGACACAGTATGGTGATTACTACATAGAAAGGGGAATGGAGGAAGGGAGAAGAGGATATACCTGGAATATATGATGGTAGAAGGAGACTTGACTTGAGTTGGAGAACACACAACAAAAATATACATATGATATATTATAGAATTGTACACCTGAAACCTACATAATTTTATTAACCAATGTCACCATATAGATTCAATAGAAAACAGTAATTTTTTTTTAATTCTGTAAAGACTAGGGTTAGATGAAATGTATGAAAACAAGATAAAGACAAATACTAAAATATATTTGTTGTAAAATGCTTAAGACATTTCACCTCAAAAAGGAATGATGAAAAAATGCATCCCTAACTATTCATCACAAGTTTTAAGTTTGTAATTAATGCAAAAAATAATAAAACATTGGTAAAGACAATTTCACTTTTTATAGTTGGTAAAAAATAAACTAAGACTCTACTAAACAAACACAAAAGATTAATAGAAAAATCTGACAAGACAGTTGACAAAATATAAATGTACAAAATAACTTTTTCCAAATTGTTAGGCAAACTGAATGTGATTACACTTAGCATACTAGTGGCTAAAACAAGTTGAAGGTTTCCTATGATGAAGTTAGATGATCACAGGAAATATATAAAAAAAAATTTTTAAATAAAATACTGTTTTTGTATTGAGGTATAATCATATAGAATATGATGCATAAATCTTAAGTTACAACCTGATGAAACTCTACAAATACTATATATAGCTGTGTAACCATAACCAAGATAAAAACAGAAAACATTTATAGGACTAAAACAGGTTCTCTCTCATGTTCCCTTCTAATCAGTAACTTATCCTCAACTCATATACAGGTCCAGCACAAATAATGCCTTTTTTTATTACAAAATCCTTCATTACAAAATCATCAGCATATAATTCTGTAACATAACGATATCACGCTCAAGTACATGATATGACATTTTAGGTGAAATGTTCAAATTAAAACTATAAATTATTACACCCATATTATTACCCTACCAACCACAATCAAGCAGGTGTTACTTCTGCTGGACCCTGTAGTTTAATTATGTGTCCTGAACATGTAACATGTTTTTGAAATTCATATAAACTATCATCTTTAGTTTGATTTCTTTCAATCAAAGAGAGTTTCAACCACATTATATTGATCAGCACCTTATTTTTCAGACTATAAGATACAACCCCCCCATTTGGGAGGAATAATGGTTGTTAATGCTGCTATTATGTTTACATTTACATTGGTGAAATATTACATTATTACATATTTTACCACAATTTTTTTGCTTCAAAAATTTCCCACTTTCATCCTCTAAAACCTAGGTGTGTCTTATGGTCCAAAAAATATGGTAATTCCTTTTTTGCACTGCTGGATAATATTTCATCATTAATATACCACAAATTATGACAGTGTTACTGTTGATGAACATAAGTGTTGTTTCCATTTTAGGGCTATCACAAGATTATTATAAACATAACTGTACACATCTTTTGATAGACATATATATTTTTTTGTTGTATGTATGTATACGTAATCGCAGACTGATTAATATGGAGAACACATGTATGTTGAAAGTTACAAGACAATGCCAATTTTCCAAAACAAGTTTAAGAAATTATACTCCCACTAACAATGTATAAAATCTAGTAATGCATGAGACTGGGTGCTCCACATCCTCACCAATACTAGGTATTATCAGTCCTTTTAATATAATCCATTCTGGTTGAAAATACCCTTGCTTAATTAATTACCTCTTCTATTGAGGAGCAACCACATTCCCTTCTTCTGTGTGAAAGACGGGACTTTTTGTTAACTACTGATAACACTGCTTCTCTGTCTCATCACATTAGCATCGAGGAGGTATTGTTTTAAAAGTAAATAGAAAATGAAAAAGAATATTATGGTTGTAGGAGAGGTTAAAAAGAAAAAGAATGGCATGGTATTTGTTCAAGGTTCAGCTCTGTTGAATAATGTGTTAAGCCCCATGAGCTAAGAATGCTGTTGAGTACAAAGAATAGATAGAGAAGGTCAAGAGTGACTTTGAGACTCAAGGCCCAAGGAGAAATGCTTTGTGACATAGGTAATAAAGTATGCCACAAAAATGAGGAGAAAGTCATTTCCCAACTTCTACATGAGGCCCATCATTGTGAAGGTACACTAAGATGATAATCAAATTTTTCTTTAATTCTCATCAGGTATGAACAACGAACCCAAAACATTCTGAATAAGACTAGTGAGCAAGGGCTTGCATTAGAAATACTAAAACTGCATAACAATATTGAAAACAAACTGACTGAAAATAATGTAGGGCTAGAAAAACAATATCTGAGATAGCAGAAATCAATTCATGTTTATATAGAAGTTAAACTATGACAGAGAAAGTATTTCTTAGAGGAAAAGGAGTGATTTATTTAAAAACGATGTTGATGTATTTGGTTAGTCATTTGGAAGGAAACACAGCTACACTTTTTTTCCCCCCACAGATTTTATTTATTTATTTTTGAAGAGAGGGGAAGGGAGGGAGAAAGAGTGGGAGAGAAACATCGGTTGACTCTTGCACTCCCCCAACCGGGGACCTGGCCCACAACCCAATGCCTGAACTGGGAATTGTACCGGCAACATTTTGGTTTGTGGAATGACACCCAACCCAATGAGCCACACCAGTCAGAGGCACAGCTACACTTTTAAAAAGCTATCAAACAGGTGCAGAGGCAAAGGACTATGAAGAACTAAACTGCACAGAAAAAAGCCCTTCCTGGACTCGCAGAAACTATTGACTGCTAGAGGCACTGCCAAATATGGACATAGGTGAATGGATGATTCACTGTGTAATTATATACTGGGGCTTGGCCAAGAGGCAGAATAAAACAGAAAACTACACAAAGCCCATAAAATCAACTTGCTGGGAACCTTCGATAAAGAAAGAATTTTAAAGTAGCCAATGGGTATCTAAAGGGGACCAAATGATCAAAAATATGGCTATTTCTCATCAACAACAATGAAACCCAGTGGATAATGGAAAAAGACATTTAAAATATTGAAAAGAGAAAAGAAGTGCCCATCAGTAGGCTGAAAAACCAATCTTCCCTGTTGACCTACAAAGAGCAAAGATTGGACAACTATATACTAACAAAAACAGCTCCAGGAGACTTCTAGAATCCACTTAGGAAGGTTTAACAACAAAGCAGAATAATCTCACAAGAAGAAAAGAAAGACTACCTTTTCCTTTACCTGCATCATCCCATCGCCCAAACTGTTATCATTCAGAACTAAGGAGGAACTTCACAGCAAGAGTTCATCTAACACAAAAAGGAAGAGTAGAATGAGTGACCAGCTTCTCCGGCCTCACAAGAGACTGTAACAGAGGTCCCACTTTGGTTTCACCCACCCAGACAAGAAAAACTGAGATGTAGTAAAAGCCAGCTAGGAACAGGAATAAAAGTAGAGGTTATTATTAGCAAACAAACAGCAGAACATCACAGTTCAGAGACCAGCTCTGCAGATTTTGTCACTGATAAACCCAAAGGCCAGCAGGGCCACTATGAACCCCTACAGATCTCACCCACTTCTCCCGCTAGTTATCTGTGCTCACTAATACCAGCTGACTGAGTCCCTCCCTGCTCCCTTCCCTTTCCACTGATGAATAGCACCAAAGCCATCCATGAACTCTACTGCTGCAAAAGTGTAACACTCCTTGAAGCTAACTTGGGATTCTGCAGCTTCACAAGTAGAAGATATCAGCCTAGTGCCCCAACGCCACCACCACTATGTCCATGCTCAAGGCCATGTGTCCATCCAGCTGTGTACCACTAACCTCATATCCATGACTGCCCTCAACCAAAGTACATATGCAGGAGGGTGAAGAGGTATGAAGCCACCTATCAGTGCACTGACAGCCAGGGCTCTACGTCATTGTTTGGAGTCCCAAATCAGGTCCTGTCTTCAATAACTGAACAGCACCACCATGCATGCCTGCCTATAACATCCCCCCTCTAAGCTGTGCACCTGTACACCCCAGTCCAACCTGTCATGAGCCTCCACTGTAGTATGCATGTCTGGAGAGAGATTGGTAATCACATGAGAAGATGCTGCTAGCCAGAGACTCCACAGCTGCCAGTAAGCCCTTTCTACCTGCACTGGTCCGCATCACTACAAATGTGTATGCAGCTGGCCTCTGTCATTACATAGGCACCTGCAGCTCGCCATCACTGGCTCCAGCCACCACCAGTGACTGACTTTGTCCTGAGCAACTGGATCTAAAGATGCTGCCTAAAGTACCAACAATCCTTGCAGCAACTGCAGATTCGTTACAGTGCTCACCAAGGACCACACAGTTGTCAATTCTGTTGATCCAAGTGGCATGAACCAAAGAGATATCATGAACCCCTCTTCCCTATCCAGACCCAGTGCTGACACATGCCTCTGCATTTAGTACTCCGCATTGCTAGACTCAGGGTCACAAAATAATCCAGTGTTTCCTTACCAGGTGAAAGAATTCCCTTATCAAAGTCAGTCTATAAAGTCTGGAAGAGGTAACTGCTTCTTCAAATGTGCAGACACAAAAGCAGGCTGCCAAGAATTAGGAAAAATCAGAAAGGTATGTCCCCACCAAAGGAATATGGTATACCTCCAATAACTGGCCCAAAGAAACAGATCCAGAAATTGCCTGAATAAGAATTCAAAATAACTGATAAACAGATGATCAAGGAGCTACAAAATAACACAGATAAACAAACAATAATATAAATAATTACGAGAACAAAATGAGAAGTTCAACAAGACATAGAAAACACACAAAGAACCAAACAGAAATTATGGAACTGAAGAATACATGATTATACTTAAGAACACTATCGAGTTTAAATGACTGTTGGAGACCACTCTGTGGTTTCAGAGACTGCAGCCCCGTGAGAGCAACCTTGAAAGAGGCCAGTAAGTCTCACTGGAAAACCAGGAAACAGGTGGCAGGCACAACCCCACGCCAACACCCAGGGTTCCCAATGGGAAATCAAGCCTGATAAATACATTGTATGCTTTGAAGATTGCTTTGCTTTATATAGCCCTGTTGATACAAACCAGATGTTTAAATTCAAGACATAAGGAATAAACTCCTTATCTCATGAAACACATCTTAAAGACCATCTGGGGTCAGCAAGACTAACAGAGCCTGACCTAAGGCAAATCCCTGTGTCCCTTCAGTTGCTATCTATAGATCATACCTGTTTTTGTATGACTACAGCCTTTTCACATTGACTGATGAGCTAGGCAGGTATGCTGTATACCCCTACACACCATTCCCAATAAAAGGCATATTGAAGAAGGGCTTGGGGCATTCCCCACTAGAGGGAATCGCCACCCCCTTTCCCAATGGAACAAGATTGTGTATGGGACAACTTATTTCTCATCTGCGGCGGCCACAAAAGTTCTGCAGAATGGAGTTCTCCCACAAATAGCCAACATGAACAAAGTAAAAGGACAGTCAGTGAGCAAGAACAAAGATCAGATATAATTATCCAATCAGAGGATCAAAAAGAAAGTAAAACCTATAGGAACTATGAGATATCATAAAAATAATAACTGCATACATATCACTGGAGTCCCAGGAGAAGAGAGAGAAAATGGGGTACAAAACTTATTTAAAGAAATAATGGCAAAGAACATCCCAAACCTGGGTAAAGATTTTTGGACATCCAACATCACAAACCAAATAGGTCACCTGAAATCCTCAATGAAAAACGTTCTACTTTAAGGTACATTAAAAAAAAACACCTGTCTAAAATCAAACCACACATAAAAACCACATTCTCTCTAAAGGAAATCACAATAAGGCATAAGAATGGAGTTTTTTTTATGTGATTCAAGTTAAATTGTCAGCATAAAACAGACTGCTATAGGTATATAAGATGTTTTATGTGAACTTCATGGGAACGACAGAGTAAAATTGGGATTTTTTTAATTTATTTTTTTATTTCATTTCAACTCCACCATACTAATGGAAGCCCAAACCAAAATTCTATAAGAGATACAAAGAAAAGATAAACAGAAGGGAATCAAAGCATATCACTATGGGAAATCATCAATTGACAAAGGCAGGCAGCAAGAAATTTAAAAAAGAGAAAAATGAAACTTCAAAACAACAAGAAAACAATTAAATAGCATAAGAAAGCCCCTATCAATAATTAATCTCAATGTACGGAATTCTCCCATCAAAAGCATAAAGTAACTTGCAGGAAGGATAGAAAACAACACCCCAAAATATATGCTGCCTATAGGACACTCACTTCAGCTTCAAGGATACACATGGACTCAAAGTGAAGAAATGGCAAAAAATATTCCACACAAATTGAAACCAAAAGAAAGTAAACATAGCTATCCTTGTATCAGATAAAAAAGACTTTTAAGACAAAACAGTAACAACAGACAAAAAAAAAGTAACAACATGATCTTTAAATAATAAGGGGATGAAATTATCAAGAAACTATAATAATCATGAATACACACACACACACACACACACACACACACACACACACCCCAAACATGAGAGCACCTAAATATATTAAGGAAATACTAATAGATGGGAAGGGAAAAACAGACCTCAATATGAGAGCAGGACACCTCAGTACTCCATTTTCAAAATTAGATCATACAAGCATTAAATAAAAACAAGTTGGGCCTCAAACATACGTTAGAGCAAATGGAACAGACAAATGAATATTTCATCTAATAACACTGAAATATACATTCTTTTCAAGTACACATGAAAAATTCTCCAGTATTTATCACATAAAATTTCTTAAAACAAGTTTTAGCAAATTTTAAAGCTGAAATCATACCAAGTATCTTTTCTTACCAAAATGATATGACACTAGAAATCAGTAACACAAGAAAAACTGAAAAGTAACAAATAATGTGGAGAATGAACAAAATGCTACTGAACAACCACTGAGTCAAAAAAGAAATCAAAAGGGTAATCAACAAATATCTTGAAACTAACAAAAATGGAATGACACAATAAAAAACCAACTCACAGATGGACAGTAGATGACAGCTACTGCGGCAGAGGAGGGAGGTTAGGGAGTGGAAGGATTGAGCAAAAAGGAAAAAGGACTCACGGACATGGACAACAGTGTGGGGATTGCTGGTAGGAGAGGGGTATATGGTGACTAGATGGTAATGGAAAAAATACAATCAAGATTAAATTTTAAAAAACTGAATGATGCAAAAGCAGCTCTAAGAGGGAAGTTTATAATGATAAATTCCTACTCATTAAAGAACAAAATATAATCTCAAACAATCTCTCTTTACATCTCAGGTCACTAGAAAAAGAACTAAGCCCAAAGATAGCAGAAGGAAAAAAACCAAGACCACAGTAGAAACAAGAGAGACCAGAAAAACAATGGAAAAGATCAATAAAACAGCTGGTTTTTTTGAAAAGAAACAAAATTGATCAGTGTTTAACTAGACTTACTTTTTAAAAAGAGAGTACAGAAATAAATCCAAAATGAAGAAGACATTACAAATTGATACCACAAGAATTCAAATGACCATGCAAAACAATTAAGAAAAATTATCTGCCAACAAGTTAAGTAATCTAGAATAGATGGATTCCTAGCAACATACAACTATGACAGAATCATGAAGAAATATAAAATCTTAATAGACTGATTACTGGTATGAAGATTAACTCAGTAATCAAAAATCTCCCAAAACAGAAAAAGCCAGGACCAGATGGTTTCATTGGTGAATACTACCAAATATCAGGCCAATGCTTCTCAAATCCTTCCAAAAACTTAAAAAGAGAAGGACCACCCCACCCAAAACTCATTTTATGAGGCCAGCATTCTACTGATATCAAAGCCAGATGATAGTACAAGAAAATTACACACTGATATCCCTAGTGAGTATAAATGTAAAAATTCTCGGTAAAATATTAGCAAACCAAATTCAACAGCACATTAAAAGAAGCCTTCATCATCATCAAGTAGGGTTTGTTCCTGGGATGCAAAACTGGTTCAACATATGCAAATCAATAAACGTGGGCCAAGATGGAGGCGTAGGTGGACACACTGTGCCTCCAAAATTAAGGACAACAAGGATTTAGAAACAAGAAAACAACCAGAACTGAGAGAAAATTGAACTGTACGGAGGCCTAACAACCATTCACCCAGACCTGTAAAAGGAGCAGAGTCCCAGCAGGAGGAAGTGGAGGTTGGTGGACTTGGGTGATACAGGCAGCTGCTGATGGACCCAGGCCTGCAGGTGGCAGCTAGTGGACCCCTGGCACAAGGCGGCTGGCTGACCAGGTGGTCCCACATTCATGCACAGGTAATCCAGGCAAAAATGGGGAATAAGACAGAACTCACAACCCAGGGGGTCAGCGCCAGGAAATAAAACCTAAAAACACTGACTCCCCACCCCCACATACAGCGTCACAACCTAGAGACAGGGCTGCCCCTCCCTGGGGAATACCTAAGGCTCTGCCCCTCACTACACAACAGCCGTGACCAGACCAAAAAAACAAGGCTCAAACAGGAGAACAGATCAAAGCCCCAGAGCCAATTCATCTCAGCAACAAAGAGATAGCCAACTTATCAGATGCACAGTTCAAAGCACTGGTGATCAGGATGCTCACAAAACTGGTTGATTTTGGTTGCAAATTAGATGAACAAATGAAGGCTACACTAAGTCAAATGAAGGACAATGCACAGGGAACCAATAGTGATGGGAAGAAAACCGGGACTCAAATCAATGGAGTGGACCAGAAGGAAGAAAGAAACAACCATATAGAAAAGAATGAGGAAACAAGAATTCAAAAAAATGAGGACAGACTTAGGAACCTCCAGGACATCTTTAAACGTCCCAACATCCGAATTATAGGGGTACCAGAAGGGGAAGAGGAAGAGTAACAAGTGGAAAACTTACTTGAACAAATAATAAAGGAGAACTTCCCCAATCTGGCAAAGGAAATAGACTTCCAGGAAGTCCAGGGTCCCTCAGAGTCCCAAAGAAGGTGGACCCAAGGAGGAACACAACAAGGCACACCGTAATTACATTAGCCAAGATTAAAATGAAGGAGAGAATTCTAGAAGCAGCTAGAGCTAAGGGGTCAGTCACTTACAAAGGAGATCCCATCAAACTGTCAGCTGACTTCCCAAAAGAGACTTTCCAGGCAAGAAGGGGCTGGAAAGAAGTATTCCAAGTCATGAAAGTCAAAGACCTACATCCCAGACTGCTCTATCCTGGGAAGGGAAGATAAAGAGCTTCTCAGATAAGGTCAAGTTAAAGGAGTTCATCATCACCAAGTCCTTATTATACGAAATGTTAAAGGGACTTATCTAAGAAAAAAAAGATCAAAAATAGGAACGGTAAAAAGACAGCAAACTCACAGTCATTAACAACCACACCCAAAACAAAAACAAACTAAGCAAACAACTATAACAGGAACAGAACCACAGAAATGGAGATCACATGGAGGCTTAGCAACAGGGGAGTGGGAGGAGGAGAAAGGGGGGAAGTACAGGGAATAAGTAGCACAGACGGTAGGTAGAAAATAGACAGGGGGAGGGCAAGAATAGTGTGGGAAATGTAGAAGCTAAAGAACTTATGACACATGGACATGAACTAAAGGGGGGAATGTGCATAAGAGGGGTTGTGCACGATGGAGGGGAATGATGGGGGAGAAATAGGATGACTATAATAGCATAGTCAATAAAATATAATAATAAATAAATAAATGTGATACACCACATTAATAGAAGGAAAGATAAAAATTAGATGATCTCCATCATTGCAAAAACAACTTTTAACAATATAAACATGATTAAAAAAAACCTCTACACAAATTGAGTACAGAAGAAATATACCCAACCACAGCAAAAACTATGTATGACAAACCCACAGTCAAAATTATGCTGAATAGCGTACGGCTGAAAGCTTTTCCTTTAAGGTTGAGAACAAAACTAAGGTGACCAGTTTCACCACTCCTATTAAAGAGTACTGGAAATCCAAGCCAGAGCAATCAAGCAAGAAAAAGAAATAAAGTAAAAGACAGAAAACTGTGCCTGAACAATTAAATAAAAAAGAAAGAAGAAAAAGAAATAAAGTGCATTCAAACAGAAAAGGAAGAAGTAATATAATCTTTGTTTATAGATGATATGATTTTATTATACATAAAAAACTCATAAAATACCTAAAAAGTGCTAGAACTAATAAAAAAAATTTAGTAAAGCTGGAGGATACAAAATCAACACACATAAAATATGTTGTGTTTTATACTAAATAAAACTGCATTTCAATATTGCATACATTTTAATTAATATTTAATAGCAAAAAAAAACCTGATTTCAAAATTGAAGAGAAACTGAATAGACAGATTCTGCAGAAGACATACAAGTGGCCAAGAAGTACATGAAAAGATGATCAACATGCAGACGCAACTCAAATCCACAATGAGATACCACCTCACACATGTTAGAATGGCCATCAAAACGACAAGACATAACAAGTGTTAGCGAGAACGTGAAGAAAAGGGAATCTTTCTAAACTGTTAATAGGAATACCAACTAGTACAGTCACTATGAAAAACAGTATGAAGGCTCCTCAAAGTATTAAAAATAAAACTACCATATGACACAGCAATCCCATTTCTAGGTATATATCCAAAGAAATTGAAATCAGGATCTCATAGTAATATCTTCCTTCCCATACTCATTGTATCATTATTAATAGCAAAAATATGAAAACAACTTGTTTCCATCAATAGATAAATATAAAAAATGAAATACTTTCTGGCCACACGAAAGAAAAACTCTTGTCACTTGGGACAACCTGGATGAACCTTGAGGGTACTATGCTAAGTGAAATAAGTCAGACAGGGCAAGACACTTATGATATATCACTTATACATGAAATCTAAAATTAAACTCTCAGAAAAATGCAGAGTGGTGTGTTTATCAGGTACACAGTTGGAGTGGGGGTGGGAATGAGGATATACTGGCCAAAGGGTATATGAACTTCCAGTTTAACAAGTTCTGGGAGTCTAATGTACAGAATGATAATCATAGCCAATAATTCTGTACTATATAGTTGAAAGTTGCTAGGACAGTATATCATAAATATTCCTACCACCACCACACACACAAAAACGGTAATAATGTGATGGGATGGAAGTGTTAGCTAATGCTATGATGGTAATATACTGCAATACAAAAATGTATCAATGTTTTGTACACCTTAAACTTACATGATATTTTATGTCAAATTATGTCTCAGTTAAGTTGGGAAAATACTGCCCTCAAAATTTTTATCTCACTAAAAATATCTTTTAAATGAAAGCAAAATTTCTCAGACTAAGTAAACTAAAATAAAGTCAAGAAAATGACTAAACACTCTTCTGAAAAGAGACTATCCAGCCTAGATAAAAATATCAAATCATGTATTTACAAGACACATTTTAAATATAAGAGGACAGACAGGTTGCACTAAATGGATAAAAAAATATAGCCTGCAAATTATCTATATTAAAGGTGATATGACTATATTTACAAAGTAGCAATCAAAACAGTAAGTACTGTAAGGGAGCTCCCATAAGACTACCAGCTGATTTTTCAAAAGAAACTTTGCAGGCTAGATGGGACTGGCAAGAAATATTCAAAGTGATGAAAAGCAAGGAACAAGCAAGATTACTCCACCCAGCAAAGCCATCATTTAGAATCAAAGGACAGAAAAAGAGCTTCTCAGACAAGAAAAAACTAAAGGAGTTCATCATCACCAAACCATTACTATAGGAAATGTTAAAGAGGAACTCATTTTAAAAAAAGATCAAAACTATGAATAAAATGGCAATAAATACATATCTATTAACAACTGAATCAAAGAAACAAGCAGAACAGAAACAGAAGCATAGATACAGAGAAGGTTCTGACAGTTGCTAGATTGGAGGGGAGTTGAAGGGATGGGTAAAAAAAGGTGAAGGGATTAAGAAGTACAAATTGGTAGTTACAGAATAGTCATGGGAATGTAAAGTATAGCATAGGGAATATACTAATCAAAGAACATATATGCTTGACCCATCAGCATGAACAATGGTGTTGAGGTTGCATGAGGGAGACAAAGAGGGAAAAACTGGGACAACTATAATAGCATAAACAATAACATATAATTTAAAAACATTTTATAATAATGTGGTAAATTTAATAGAAGATACAAAAACATATATTTTTAAGATTTTATTTATTTTTAGACAGGGGAAGGGAGGGAGAACAAGAGGGAGAATTTAATAAATTAATTGGTAGATGGTTTTCTTCAACATTGCTTTTAGTAATATCATGTACAAGTTTTCCACAAATTTTAATGTAAATGACACAAAATACTTTATTAGTCCATAAGACTAAGTAAATTATTTTATTTACCCTGTTATAAGCCAAATGTTTTTGATTTTCAGAGCTCTCCAAAGCCTTTGTTTCCTTGGTTTAAAAGATAAAGAAAAATGTGAGTCTTCAAGGGCTTGTAAAGAAAAACTGCTCCCACACATACAACACCATAATTTTATTCCTATTCCTAGCCCTACTGTATTAACTAACTGCAGTTTCCAGACAATGTGACCACATCACTGTCCTTTTACACAACTATATTATTGCCTAAACTTAGAAAAGTTTGTTTGTAAGTTCAGCTAAATGGTGTGGCCCTTCATGTAACAAGACAGATTTTATTCCATAGTTAAGAATGAAATCACAGATTACAATACAATTTCAATAACATTTTGAAGAACAGGGGAAAAGGTACAGGGAATAAGAAGCATAAATGGTATGTACAAAATAGATAGGAGGTTAAGAATAGTATAGGAAATGGAAAAGCCAAAGAACTTACATGTAAAAGCCATGAACATGAGCTAAGGGGACAGGACATGCTGATGTGAGAACAGTGAAAGGCAAAAGGGAATAAAGGGGAGAAAAAAAAATGGGATAAATATAACGACATAATCAATAAAATATGCTAAAAAAAACTTTCAAATTTAAATAATCACTGGATGAATGAAAGAATAACCACTATGGAGAGATGAGTTTAATGTCCTGGAAATGGAGTGGAGGATAAAAAACTCTCAACACAAAACAAAACTGCAGAAATGGAATTCATGAGGAAATGGAAGACTTGATAGATGCATCTAAGAGATCTAATGTGTAGGTGTTTGAGAAGAAAACAAACTGATCATTTTAAAAAGACAATCTACCAGATCAATAAAAGATTTAAATCTGCACAAAACATGGCTTATCTAGTTACTGCCAGGATGAACTGGGAAATGATACATATAATCATATCCAGGTAAAAATTCATGAATTCTAGAGAAAAAGGGAAAATCTTTTAAGTTTCAGGACCAATAATTAAAGTCAGATAACATATACAAACTCTACCTGCACAGAGCATGCAATCTGAACCATATGCTTCGCTCTTAAGGTAAACAAACAGCTACCAATAGCAGATATCTGAGGAAAGCCTCTGCATCAATTATCAGTTTATTGTGTCTCAGCTCCAAAGTTACCCTTCAGTATCTGCTCTATAATAATGGACTAGACTTTGTAAGCATTTCCCCTTCCTAGTAAGTACTATGTTAAGTTTTATTAGCATCAAGCTCTGGAAGGACACTGCAAGAGAAAGGGACTTTTCTTGCTAGTTTTCATATGTTAAAGTTTCTCCCTCCCTGCTCTTGCTGCACAGTCCATCAGTAGTGAATATATATAGAAAGTCCTTGAATAATGCCATTTTGTTACAATGGTGATGAGATGCTATAGGAACTTAACACTTGTTATATCAATTAGCCTATGGTAAAACTAGTTTCATTATACATCGTTTCATTTATAATCACCTACCGATGATGTTAAGTGATGACTTACTGTATAAGCAGAGGCAGTAGTGGTCTGTCCCAGCTTGACACCAAGAGAGTGCAGCTCTTCAGCAACCTTGTGCCCCTAGACGGGGATTAGTGATTACCCTCCTGATGCAGCTCTCCCAACATGGACACTAGCACACTCCATCTCTCATGGTGCAGCAGCGCCTCATCTTCCATTGTACAACTGTCTACCACACTCAATGTGACTGTGCCTCAGAGCATGCTGCTTCCTGCAGCCCAGCAACTTTGAACCAGCTCTGGCTGAGGCAATCCAGTGAACTTCCATGTCATTCAATAGGCCTCAATACCACCTTATCTAACAAGGTCTGAACCCCAGCCTGAGGAACTGGAACTGCCCTTCCAAACCTGTCTTTCCTCAAAAAATCTCCTTCAGCCCTAGAATCGCCATTAGAATCATCATTATATTTTTATAGTTATTCCTCTATCATAGCTTAGTAATTTTAATAATACAATTAATAGTTTAGTAGTTAATAATAAATTTTAACAATTCAAATTACTGTGTGGTTTCAAACTCCAGATGGAACCCTGATAGGTACAGAATTGATCCCAGGAGTGATTCAAGATGATAAACCTGTTAAAATTAGATTTAGAGACTGCTTTGGTCATGCCCTTGGGATTAGGGACAGGATTTAGCTCCTTGCCAAGGAAATGGGGTGCTGGGGTGCTAGTAATCTATGACATGAAACAGTTTCAGAAAACCAACCATGCTATCTATCACCTGTGGTTCATTATACGGAACCATCAACTCAAGCACATGCCTTGGGAGCTTAAATAGCTACTACATTTGCCATAACGGCAGTAATAATGACTATAAGGACAGTAATGTGAGACAGGTCCTTCTATCTATACATGAGCACTTAAGAGAAAAGAATGACAAGCTCAAGTCAGCTTAAGTCGCAGTGTAAGAACTAGAGTGCTTCCATGATTCCCCTAACAAATCTCTTCTTTCTTGTAGGTATGGGTATTGATACTGCTGAAAATCAAGCCAAAAACTTAACTATGTAGGTTGCTGGATTACAACAGGTGAATTCAGTCTCATCAAGTTTCTCACTTGAAAATTAAGACCTTGATTAGGAAAGAATGGGATTCTTAAATGTGGAACAGAGATACCTGGCTGGTTCTGAATGAAACTAACAATTTGTAATCCTTCCTTATTCCCCATAACCTCTGCCAGCAATCGGAAACCTCGCATACCAGAGAAAGTAGTTGTTTTCCAGTGTCTGTGAATACAAGCCTTCCCTGGCCAGGAAACTCTGATACTCTCACGTGGGTAGATGGTCATTCTCCTAAAGACTTACCACAACAAGCCACTACTGCCACAACTAGGGTCAAATCTCTGCTTCAGGGTAATAGGTATATACTAAGACCCAAGGAGAAACAGCTTATGCATCCAACAGAAACCCAAAGACCATGTGTGAGAATGGATTCTAGAAATATCTGGACTACTAGGGTAGAGTATAAGGCTACATCAGGCCCAAATTAATATGGGGTGCATTTACTAGTGATTTGAGATTAAATACAGTAGTTCGTGTAGCTGGATAGGGTTATAATAGCTTATCTGATCAGTGCAGTGAAAGTTGGATTTAAAGGTTGAGATGTAGAGCTTCCTTGGCATTGATATGGTTGATCCAATGATTTGGGAAGTTAGGAATCACTGGATTTACAAGGGGAGAATTTCATACTCCTACTCCTCAACTATTCTCCACAAGAGATCCCAGAAGAAAATGAGAAGCACATTAATGAGGAAGGATCTACATCTATATCCTTACAAAGGTCTACGCTTACTCTTGGTTTTTAAGCCAGGTATGAGTGTAGGAAATGTAGCCATTATGAAGAGTTCCCAGGTTTCAGCGGAGATGTTAGGATCCAAGGTAACAGCCCAAGTAGTCATGCTTAATCATCAAAGACAAGGTGGGAACATTATTTTTTAAGGACAGCAAGGATATACTGGTAACCAGAATATCTTGGCCAACAGAGATTGCTGGCAATAGCAAATCAATTACAGTGCCCCTAGAACAAAATAGTGGGCAGCCGACTGGAGTACTGTTTGATTAATATAACAGAAAAATTATAGGTCTGGTATCCGGAAGTCTAACTTAGATTAACAGTGGAGAGTTACAGCCTTCTCACCAGTCGCCAAACTTGGTGAGTTCACACAGATCCAGAAGTCCATCAAATGAAGTGGAGACCAGGTCTCCTAAAGTACTCTGCAACGACAACAAGTACATGCCATACATTTTCCTCTAATCTTTGCCCAGATACTTGAGGCCATTACTTAGAGGTACTGTGCATTATTAAAAAGAAATATCCAGACCTTTTATATATTAATAGACACTGTTCCTAAATTGACCTAAATTTCTGGGGACTCAAAACACAACTGTGGTCCACCAGTAAAAGCAGAGCCTTAAGGCGGTCAGTTAATACATGGGTTATAACTAGAATCTGACTAAGAGTGACCCCGAAAGGTCCAGGGATTCACCCTGTGGTTATTTCCCTGGTTCCTGACACGCACATAAAAAACATACTTGGCAACTCCAAGACACCCACACTGACTTTGTGACCCATGGGATAAAGGGAATTATGGCAGGAATGTTTAATACCAACATAATAAACTAGAAGTAACACTACATCCTTGGGGGAATTGCAGAGTTTAACCACAGACCTGAAAGAAGCAGAGGTGGTAAAACCTATTATATCCCCATTAAACTCACCTGTGTGTTCAAAATAGAAATTAGATGGATCCTGAAGAACTACTGATTATCATAAACTTAATTAAATGGTGACTTTTACTATAGCTCCAGTCCCTGGCACTTCATATGTAGCTAATGCCCTTTTCTGCACTTAACAAGGAACACTTGAAGTAAGTTGGTTTTAACTTAAATGAACAAAAGTATACCTTCACAGTACTGCTTCAGAATTGTTAATTTTCCTGCTGTCCACCATAATATACTTGCCTTGGTTATCTATTATCTAACATTTTTCGTGAGGAGTCTGGACACGGCCCAGCTGAATCTTCTACTTCAATAAGGGCTGCAATAAGGCATTTTCTATGCCACATTCTCATTTGGAAGCTCACAAAGGAAGAATCAATCCGCTTCCAAGCCCACATTATTGGAATAATTTACTTCCTTGTGGCTGTTTACAGAATTCAGGTTTCTAACCTCATGCCAATTATTGGCTGTAGACAACTCTCAGGGCCAAGGAATTGTTTACAGTTCCTTTCCACATGGGCTTCCCCAACATGATCACTTACTTTGTCAAGACAACAAGAGAATTCCTAGAGTAAGTCTGCTAGCAAAACAGTGGTTTCTATAATATAATGTATCATGATAACAATGTATTTTGTTTCATTTATAACAAAAAATTATAAAGCAATCAAAATGGAAACAATCAAAAGAAAAATGGAAACACTCCAAAGTATGAAACACTATGCATTAAACAATCCTGTATTCATGGATCATCGACAATAAAAATAATTAATCAGTCCAGTTTTATAAAATAGCTATGATTTTCATTTAAGCCTAAACAAAATACCAAATAGAAATATATCACTATAGAAATTATGATTATAGGTAACTTTTTCTCTCTTCCTTTAAACATTTTTCCTAGATTTCTGACAAAAGTTTATAGACCTAAATCAAGTAATAAATGTTTTAAAAATTATATATCCCAAAGGAAATCATTTGTCAACTACTCACTAAGTGCTAAGTATAGTAGTCCCTCCTTTATCCATGGTTTTGTGTTCAAAGGTTTCAGTTACCCACAGTCCAAAAATATTAAATGAAAAATTTCAGAAATAATTCATTAGGTTTTAGTGTTCTGAGCAGCATGATGAATTTTCTCACCGCCCCATTCTGCCCTGCCTGAAATGTGAATTATCCAGTATATCCACTCTATATATGCTATCCATCCAGCGGTTACTTAGTACCAGCTTCAGTTATGAGAAAGGACATAGAGAGCAAACACTCCAGAGCATACAAGCGAGTGCAAGCCCATTCACATAACTTTTAATTACAATGTATTATTTCTTTTGTATTGTTAGTTATTGCTGTAATCTATTAATGTGCCCAATTTACAAGCTAGCTTCAACCACTAATAAAAGATTATTATGGAATTTCTGCTCAAGTGTCAGATATTTGTACGTAAAGTTGTCCTAGTTATTTTTCTCCTTCATTTTACTCTGGGATTGATAATTCCTTCTGGAACTTAGTTGGAGATGAAATAAAAAATTTTACAAATTAAATAAAAATCCTGAAAATTTCTGCCAGAGTTTAGTGACTGAAGAGTAATCTACTACTGTATATAGTGTGGGGCAAAAGTGTGAAATGGCTGGCTCCAAATGACCAGGAAGTACTATGATATCAGACCAATCTAAGATATATGAGTGAACATGATGGCATAAATTACTAAGAAAGATAAGTGTAGTGAAAATACACCTGTCTTGCTGTTAATACCTGAGTTGTTGTCACAGAGTCGGTAACAATTCTTTCAGACTATTAAATATTTAATTTGTCTTTAACATGTCTTGTTGAGATCAAGACACTTAAATTAAAAAATTCTGCCTGGTTCATAAACAAAGTCAGGCTATGGATATTATATATAGGTAAATGATTTCCTATTATATCACCCAGAATAACCTGTCCAGTCCTCTTTACCATATTCTTCTTAGTTAAAATATAAGATATTAGGAAAAATCTTGATTTTAATGTCAGATTTATTTAAAATGAACAGAAAAAAAGACTTAAGTATAATCAATTTAACATCACAAGACAATAAAAAGTTCAGAAGGAGAGACTAGCAAGAAACATACCAACACAACGATCTCCTAGTGATGGGTAGAGATTAGAGTTTGAACAGGGAATATTGAGTTTTTAACTTTCTTGAGGACATGTGTTGAGGCAATCCTTTCTGGAGCCACTTAGGAGACATTCATATCCTAGCCCATTGCCACTGTAAACACCAGAACATTTATAAATACTATAACCATGCATGCCAGATCAGTTCTTGTCTTGTTTCAAGTAAGTCAGAACCCTCACAGGACTAAAACCACTGAAAAAATACCTATTTCAACTTTATATTTTTGTTCTTTATACTGAACAATAAATCCACATTTCTAATGCACAGTTATAGAGCTGCAGGAAAAAAAACTGAACAATTGCATGGAGTGGTATAAATTAAGTCATCAATGCCATTAACAATCATTTAAAATATCTCAGATTGGCTTTATTATTTCTTTTAAATCAATTCCAAATTTTTACCACTCTCCTTATCTGTGTTTGTGCCCACCAAAGTTTTTGACTCTAGATGAAAACTCCCTATTCTAAACTGAAAATTCTCACCAGGAGGTAACAAATCTTTTGTTTAAAACTCAAGGTTTAAGACCAAAAGCCTAGCAAATACTAAGGAATTATATCAAAATATATATAATTTTCTTCAGCAATTTGGAAACAATTGTAAATTTGGGTGAGCAAAAGTTCTGCTTTATACATGATTAAAGTTACTGTATAGAGTAAGAAACTGCATAAGCACACTCAACCCAAATTTACTGATGTGAACTAAGGAACAAATTTCAAGGAATCTCATTTATACCTCAACATATCTTTATTCAGGTGATATTTCCTGTATTTCAATTCTACGGAAGGTATAAACAAGGTATTTTGACCACAAGCATTAAAGTAAGTTAGGTCCCCTCTTTCAATAAAACTAGTAAAAAGCACAGTATTTTGTATCTTCAAACATCTATAAACAATATAAAGACACCTAAGTAGGTAAATAAAGGCCATGTTTTCCTGAATAAATGACAATGAAACGATTATATGTAACCCTTTTGTTTGGGGGGGGGGGAGTGGTTAAAATGTGCAGCATTAGTTAAGAAGGATAACACTCCAGCCAACAAAGTTTTGGGGCCACTCCACCCATGGGCTCACATCCAGGCTTCCTTCCACCTGGCTGGGAGAAGGGAGTCCTTGGTTTCCCCACTTTTGCAAGGCACAGCTATAAGGCATGAAGAGCATGCTGCTGGCACCTCGTATTACCCACCCCTATTCCCCATGTACTGCCCAAGAGCCATTTACAGCAGGAGGCAATATACATATATAATCTTTTACATATATATTACATATATATTTGACTATCATCACAAATATAGCAACAGTCATATATTTACTTACTGGATCTGCCCTAGGCCATCTATATAAAATGTGATATGTCTGTGAATGATGCCTTTTGGAAAATTATTTAGGGGTTATCATGAAGGGAATTAATAATATGTAAAACATCCAAGTTAATTTAAAGCCAACAAGCTTAACATCAGCGAGTACACAGAAAATAGCAAAAGCAAAGTGTTTACTAAAGCTAAAATATGAAAAACAGTAGGTATCTTTGGAAATAACAAATAGAGGCTGTAGAAAATTCTATTAGAGTATCTAATTTTCTTTAGGACTTTCGTTATAAATAACTTACAGGCAACTCATGCTTTTATCCTAGCACTAATCAGTGGCTTTTATAACTATTTTTCTGAAGAAAAATAGATTATTAAAAAGATTATTTTCTTAAAATAAAAATATGTTCTGCGTAATTGCCTTGTAATTATCTAAAAGTAACTATAGTATGGAAAATTTGTGTTTTCCCTTCCTCGGTATGTACTAATATGGAGAAGGAGGTACCAAGCTGTGGACTACATTATCCAGCTCACTTTACTATACGATAACTTCCCATCAACAGCATGTAAACAGAGAGATCAAAAGCTTCTATAAAGTAGGTAGGGTTCTCCATTCCTCTCCCTTTCCATCCACTGAATGCAAACAAGACTGCTCTAGGGGAAATAAGGAGCCAGAAAATGGAAAAGCATGGATACCTGAATATCATATGAAGGAAAGATGCCTACTACTAATTCTGGTACTGGACAGTTACCTAAATGCAAAATTAATGTCTATCGTAACAAACCACAAATATCTGAAAATTTTTTTACAGCATGTAGTATTACTCTATGCACTTTCTAGAGTTATTAGGGACAGATTAAAATAACCACAAAATTAATTTCAGAGACATTCTAATTATGCAAAAAAACAAGAACTCACCCTTAAGTAACTATTAACCTATCATTTAAGGATTTTCAAATAGCTATGAAATAAAATTAGCCATTTATATCTTATGCACACACACACACACACACACACACACACACAAATACCTGGGAGAAATGCAGTTTATGTTTAGAACTAACTTATTCTCAAATAACTTAAGAGTTTTAAGATACTAAACTAATTATGAAAGATCCTAGACCAAGTGACTGTTTAAGATATGCACAAGATGAGGAGATGTGATGGTGGAGTTTATGCAATGAACAAGTTCAAAGGTAATCCGGCTGAATCTTAAAAGGAATCAAGAATGATTTTTATAAAAACATAATCATATGTGTGAAAAAACCATGGCCTAGAAAATCTGAACATTTCTGACGATGAAATTAAAATACCTTGATTGATATAACTATTCCATTTATCCACTTAGTATTTGTGAAATTCCATTTATTTTCATTTGTTTCTTACACACAACCTCCCCAGGTTCAAAATAGGAAGTTGGTTTGGTTGTTTTTATTTATTATGGGGGTGGGGGGTACTGGTACAACCTGATACAAGTTCAAACTCTATCTTCTGCTTTATGTCTTCTTCATATTTTATTAAATATCAATAAATTTATTATAGTAAAAAAGTATCAAAAATTACCAAAGACAAAATATATATGCTGTTACATAATAAAACATTATTAATAACAGCTGTAAAGCTGAAGAATAAATCTATGTCTCTGGACAGTCTGCTCTCAAAAAACAAATGTGTTTAGGAAAGTAAAATAATATGGTGTTTTAAGGGAGAAGCATTTAGTGTTAGTGGTATAAGAGAGAGTAATATGGCTATTATAGAAGGCCAAATAAAGCCAAATTTTCTTCTCATTAAGATGACCCACAATAAAATAGTAGATAATCAAGTAATTTAAATTCAAGAAAGAAAAGCATTAAATTCACTGAAATTTAAATTCACTTAAATTCACTGAAGCCTTCAAAAGGTATTCCATCACTTTTAAATGATCCTGGGATGTCATCTTAACCTTTTATTTTGAGCATAATAAAAAATTCATTCATTGGAGACCTCTTGTGTCTGCCTCTACTTTAAAAAGTGGGATTTCGTCCCTGAACCAAAAAGAAGGGATATGAAAAAACAGTTCTTCAAGAAGGGCTGCGACATGAGGCCAGAAAGAGAGGAAGCCTTAGGATCAGACCTTGTTAGGACAGAGAGGGAGAAAAGGTGGGGAGGTAGAAGTAACTATCTCCGGCCAAGAATCAAATTTCACCCAGAAGTGGTTCTAAATCCTACCCTCTTACCTTCTGCACTACAATCCTATGGTAGTAATATATTCAATTACCCCAGTCCTTGATTCCTACCTTCTTATACTTCCCCATCTTCCTCCTTATGGTAATCAACAGGATTCAATGCCAGCTACACTGGCCAATAGGACCACCACAATGACAACACCAGAGCTAGTTGTCAAATGTTTCAAGGAGGGGCAGGGATGGACTTCTTATTCATGTAGAGATTATCAGCAGAGGACTCGCTGAAGTGCACAACAAGACAGCTATGGTAATTCGTACCTAATCCTCTTCTAAAAATAGACAGAGGAGCAATATCCATCTCACAGAAGATTTTTTGAGAGGTGTTCTGCTGCTGCTTCATATAGACGGTGGGCTGCTTGTAGTGGACAAACAGAAAGTATTTGGCATATAGCCTATAGCAGTCACAAATGAGCCATGGCTGTTCAGCTTCCTAGTCTGACTTTAAAAGTACAGGTTTCCTGGGAGTGAGGCTTTGGCAACAACTGTTGTGGTGTAGGTTCAGGTTTTCCTTTTCTTTTTTTTTTAATCCTCACACGAGGACATGTTTATTGCTTTTTAGAGAGAAGGGACGGCAGGGAGAGAAACATATGATGTGAGACATTAACATCCATCAGTTGCCTCTCATATGCAACCCCACCAAGGGCATACCCTGCAACCGAAGCTTCTGACCGGGCTGGAAATCAAACCCGCTGCCTTGCAGTTTACAGGATAACACTCCAACCAAAACTAAGCCATACTGGCTGGGTCAGATTTTCCTTTTCCACATCATGGATGCCCATCAGGTTCACCTACCAACACAATAACATGGGGTTGCACTAGTGAGCCTTCAAACACCATTTCTGTCATATTTACGTTGTACAGGAAAATAATGTCAATAAAGGCATGTTTGGTAGGCTTCATCAGGTCTGGCCACGCTATGGCCACTCATGCATGCTTTTATCTGCAGGAACTAAGAGGTCTAGAATGAAGCAGTTCACCTACAGAGGCCACTGCCTAGCAAAAAGAGCATCCTCACCTTTCCCGTCCTTCCACCCCTAAAACATCAACTTACTCCTGTGTCATGTGGCTGGCTGTCACCATTAGTAGAAACGTTAGGCACAGATTACCCACCCAAGTCAGGACAAAGAAAGGAGAACTGGACAAGACATAAAGATATTCACAGGGTTGGCAATAGGACCTAATGTCTGCTTCCTGGGTGAGAGACTACAACTATATTGTCTTAAGCTACTTTCTTTTTAAAAGAAAAATTCAATTGTGAAAAACATGAAAATATATAGCTGCTACTCACACCACAGAAATACAAAGGATTGTAAGAAATTATTATGAAGAACTGTATGCTAAGAAATTTGAAAACCTAGGTGAAATGAACAAACTTCTAGAAAAATATAATCTTCCAAAATTCAAAGAAGAAAAAGCAGAAAGACTGAACAGACCAATAACATCAGCTGAAACTGAAGCAGTAATCAAAAAACTCCCGACACACAAAAGACCTGGACCAGATGGTTTCACAGGAGAGTTCTACAACACATTTAAGGAAGAGCTAAGCCCTATCCATAACAGACTATTCCAAAAAATCCAAAATGAAGAAAGACTCTCAAACTCTCTTTATGAAGCCAGCATCATCCTAATCCCAAAACAAGATAAAGACACAACAAAGAAAGAAAAATGAAGGCCATTATCGCTGACGAACACAGATGCTAAAATCCTCAACAAATATTGGCAAAACGCATCCAACAATACATTAAAAAGATCATACATCATGACCAAGTAGGATTCATCCCAGGACTGCAAGGATGGTTCAATATTTGCAAATCAGTAAATGTAATACATCACATAAACAAAAGCAAAGACAAAAAATACATAATCATATCAATAGATGGAGGAAAAGCATTTGATAAGGTACAACACCCATTTATGATAAAAACGCTCAGCAAATGGGAATAGAGGGAGCATTTCTCATCATAGTAAAGGCCATATATGAGAGACCTACAGCCAATATCATACTCAATGGGCAAAAACTAAAATCTTTTCCACTAAGATCAGGAACAAGACAAGGTTGTCCACTTTCACCACTTTTATTCAATATACTATTAGAAGTCTTAGCCATAGCGATTAGACAAGAAAAGGAAATGAAAGGCATCCATATCAAAAGGAGGAAATAAAATTATTGTTTGCAGATGACATGATAGTGTACATAAAACATCCTATAGACTCCACGAAAACACAACTCAACCTAATAAATGAATGTGGCAAAACAGCTGGATACAAAGTCAATATCCAGAAATTAAAGACATTTTTGTATATGAACAATGAAACAGCAGAACCAGAAACCAAGAAAAAAACCCCATTCGTTATACCAAAAAGAAAAATAAAATACCTAGGAATAAACCTAACCAAGGAAGTAAAAGACTTGTATGCAGAAAACTACACAACACTGAAGAAAGAAATTAAGGAAGACACTAACAAGTGCAAACATATACCGTGTTCATGGATCCGAAGAATCAACATCATCAAACTGTCCATACTACCCAAAGCAATTTACAGATTCAATGCAATACCTATTAAAGTACCAATGGCATATTTCACAGATACAGAACAAATACTTCAAAAATTTATATGGAACCATAAATAACCCCGAATAGCTGCTGCAATTTTGAGAAAGAAGAGCAAAGTAGGAGGGATCACAATACCTGACACCAAACTGTATTACAAGGCCACTGTAATCAAAACAGCCTGGTACTGGCATAAAAACAGGTACATGGACCAGTGGAACAGAAGAGAGAGCCTAGAAACAAATTCAAGTCTGTATGGTCAATTAATATTTGACAAAAGAGGACAGCAACATAAAATGGAGTAAAAATAGCCTCTTCAAAAAGAAGTGTTGGGACAACTGGACAGCTATGTGCAAAAAATGAAACTCGAGCACCAACTGACACCATACACAAAAATAAATTCAAGGTGGATAAAAGATTTACATATAAACCGTGACACCACTGAAGTCCTAGAGGAGAATATAGGCAGGAAAATCTCACGTATTTCACTCAGCAACATTTTAACTGATTTGTCCCCTACAGCAATGGACATAAAAGAAAGAATAAACAAATGGGATCTCATCAAAATATAAAAGCCTCTGCACAGCTAAAGAAAACAGTATTAAAGTAAAAAGAGAACCAACTGTATGGGAAAACATATTTTACAATGATACCTCAGACAAGGATTTAATCTCCAAAATATATAAAGAACTTACACAACTCCAATTTAAGAAGATAAGCACCCCAATTAAAAAATGGGCAAAGGACTTGAACAGATACTTCTCCAAGGAGGACATACAGAAGATCCAGAGACACATGAAAAGATGCTCGATATTGCCAGCTATCAGAGAGATGCAAATTAAAACCACAATGAGATACCACTTCACACAGGTCAGAATGGCCATCATAAACAAAGCAACAAACAACAAGTGTTGGAGAGGTTGTGGAGAAAGAGACCCTAGTGCACTGTTGGTGGGATTGCAGACTGGTACAACCACTATGGAAAACAGTATGGATTTTTCTAAGAAAACTAAAAATGGATCTACCTTTGGACTCAGCAATTCCACTGCTAGGATTATATCCTAAGAACCCTGAAACACCAGTCCAAAAGAACCTATGCACCCCAATGTTGATAGCAGCACAATTTACAATAGCCAAGTGTTGGAAGCAACCTAGGTGCCCATCAGTAAAAGAATGGATCAAAAAACTATGGTACGTTTACACAATTCTACGCAGCAGAAAGAAAGAAAGGAGCTCCCACCCTTTGCAACACCATAGATAGAACTGGAAAGCATTATGCTAAGCAAAATAAGCCAGGTAGTAAAAGACAAATACCATATGATATCTCCTTTAACAGAAACCTAAGCAACAAAACAAACAAACAAGCAAAATATAACCAAAGACACTGAAATTGAGAACAGAATGACAGTCACCAGAGGGGAGAGGGGAGGAAATGTTAGGGGAAAAGGGGAAGGGTTTACAGGACCAAGTATAAATGACACATGGACAAGAACTAGGGGGGATGGAAATGGGAGGGAGGTGGGGAGGGTTAGGGTAGTGGGCTGGGTTGGGAGTAAAAGGCAGAAAAGTATACAAGAACAACAATTAAAATAAAATTTAAAAAAGTGAGGAGAGGCTTAGGAACCTCTGGGACAACTTTAAACATTCAAACATTTGAATCATAGGGGTGCCAGAAGGAAAAGAACAGGAAGAAATCCGAGTTATTTAAAAACATAATGAAGGAGAACTTCCCCAATCTGGCAAAGGAAGTAGACTTCCACGAAGTCCAGGAAGCTCAGAGAGTCCAAAAGAAGTCGGACCCAAGGAGGAATACACCAAGGTACATTATAATTACATTAGCCAAGATTAAAATGAAGGAGAGAATTCTAGAAGCAGCAAGGGATGAGGGCACAGTCACCTACAAAGGAGTTCCCATCAGAATGTCAGCTGATTTCTCAAAAGAGACCTTCCAGGCAAGAAGGGGCTGGAAAGAAGTATTCGAAGTCATGAAAGTCAAGGACCTACATCCAAGAATGCTCTATCCAACAAACCTATCATTTAGAATGGAAGGGCAGATAAAGTGCTTCCTGGATAAGGTCAAGTTAAAGGAGTTCATAATCACCCAGCCCTTACTTTATGAAATGTTAAGGAGATTTACCTAAGAAAAAGAAGATCAAAAATATGAATAGTGAAATGACAACAAACACACAACTATCAATAACCAAATATTAAAAAAAAAAAAACTAAGCAAACAACCAGAACAGAAACAGAATCATAGAAATGGAGATCACATGAAGGGTTATCAGTGGGTAGGGTGAGGGGTACAATGGGGAAAAAGGTACAGGGAATAAGAAGCATAAATGGTTAACTACAAAATAGACAGGGAGAAGTTAAGAATAGTATGGGAAATACAGAACCAAGGAATTTATATGTATGATCCATGGAAACTGTACAAGAACAACAATTAAAATAAATTTAAAAAAATATATAGCTGCTTAAGTTATGATTATATATAGTTTAACAATTACTAAAGATTAACTATTTCAATTATTTAACAATCTACCTACCATCATGGAAACACCATCTAACTATGAGCTTTTACTCATTAGAAAAATAAACTCTACCTTAAACAATTTTTATGTTCAGTTTTATACTTTTACCTTCAGCTGAACTTTATGTCAATGTTGTTTTATGTTAAATTACTGTCGGTGGGATTACAAGTTGGTACAACCACTATGGTAAACTATATAAAGCTTCAAAAATTAAAAACAGAACTAACACATGACCCAGGCATTACATTTCTGGGTATCTATACAAAGAAAACAAAAAAGACTAATTCAAAGAGCTATATTCATCCCTATGCTCACTGCAGCATTATTTACAATAGCCTAAATATGAATGCTATCTAAATTCATCAACAAAGGTATAAATAAAATGTGTGTGTGTATGTGTGCATGTGTGTGTTTGTGTAATGGAATGTTACTCAATCATAAAAAGGAATGAAATATTGCCATTTGTGACAACATGGATGATTTCAGAGGGTATGATGCTAACTGAATAAGTCAGACATAGAAACACAAATATCACATAGTTTTATTTAGATACAGAATCTAAAAAAACAAAACCTACAACTGCAACAGGATAGAAACAGATTAATCAAGAATAAAGTGAGGGAAAGGGAAAAAAAGTCAAGGGGAAGAACAGGTAAAAATTTTCAGTTATAAGATCAATTAGTCATGGTGATGTAATGTACAACATAGGAAATATAGTATCATAATTACCTAGCAGTGTCAGATCTGTGGTAATCACTTGATGAGATGTAGAAATGTTGTACACCTGAAACTAATGCCATACATTACACTGTATACCTGAAACTAGTGTAATACAGCATATTAACTATATTTTAATTTTTTAAATTTAATTATGTTTCTAAAAATTAGAACATATATTTTAATATTTTATTATATGACTTTAAATCCTTTATCCAATATCTTACACTGTAGTGGTCACAGCTATAAAAACACAGTTCTCGTATTTTACTTATATATTAAGTTCATTCAATATATGAATAGAATTTGCTTAGTTCTATGAGGTTTTACTCATTTTCATTACAGGATTTCATTCTTTCAATATTTTCTGTCCACTTTTGTAGGAAGTTTCATATTAGTCAATAGTACATTTATGCACCACTTAACTACAAGGGTACATTCTAAAGATCCCTCTTTAGATATTTAATTTTCTGCAAACATAATATAGTTCACTTAAACAAACCTAGATTGTATATATTGTAATTTTATGTGCTATACTTTTATTCACTGACAGTGCAGGTTTGTTTACACAAGCATCACCACTAACACCTGAGAGTAATGCACCATGTTGTAACAACAGCTACAATGGCACTAGGCAATAGGAATTTTTTAGCACCACTGTAATCTTATGGGACCACTGTCATAAATGCTGTCCATAACTGACCGAAAACATCATTCTGCTGTGTGTGAATGAATACTTGTTTTCTCTCTAATGTCTCATCAGGATTTCTTATATTACAATCACTTCTTAGACGCTATTTAGATATTTCAATATTTCTTGAAACTTTTAAACTTTTCAGTGAACATTCAGAAATATAAACACTTCACTCCACTAACAGCTCAGAAATGCATACAATTACCACACTTTCACTATATAATTGTCAGTTCAAATGTAAGTTAACACCTGAGATTTTAATAAGTTCACAGGTGCTTTTCTACTTTCCTTGGTGTAGTCACAGCTAAATCTTAGGTAAGCATTCCAATGCGTTTGAGAGATTTGGCACAAAATGCACTTGTTAGTTGGGGACTAGATCAATGTCTTATAAAAGCCCATAGTTATACATCAACACAAAGCTTCCCCCTTTATGGAGATAAGAAGAGTGATCACAGACTCTCTCTTAAGACACCTATGTGTTACTACCTGTATTTTCAGAATTATATTTTAGATGAAGGCCATGTGAAGCTAAGAGCTGAATTAAAATCCAGTTCAAGAAGTCATTTTCTCTGCTGCTTTGCTTTAATTTTAAATACAATATTGATGTCAAAAATTTATTTTATTTAAAACAATTGATTATGAAGTACTGTTGTAACAATAAATGCATATGTACTTACCCCTCTTAAATGAGGATTTAGATTACATTTGGCTGCAGAGTTTTACACATCAGTCACCTGAGAGTGTCTGGTTTTTCACCACCAGATTCCCTAACTCATTTTAAGATGCTTAATGTTTCTTTCTCATTGGTCTCTCTCCATTTAAAAATGTTGAAATGGATAATGTATTTGCCAGTGGGAGGCGATATTATTTGTCATCAGTTCTGAACCCAAGCTATTACTTTTTAAATACCATTTGAATATATATGGTATGAGTGGAGCATAGTTTAAACATTAACCTGTTGACAGACAGCTGGACTAATTTATTGATTATTATGAATAAAACTATTATTAACATTTGTGTTAAAAAGAAAACACCTATGTTTTTCCCATTCATACTTAAATGAACAAAATCAGTTTTATCTTCACAGTCATCTGTCAAAAGCAAATACAAAAAAACAACGAGTCATTAAGTCTACTTAGTTTTTAGGACTTCCGGTGAAGATGGAGGCATAGGTGGACACACTGTGGCTCTTCTCACAACCAAAATTAAGGACAACAAAATTTTAGAACCAAAAAAATACCCCACAAAAAAACCCAATCAGAACACATAGAAAATTGAATTTTACACAAGTCTGACAACGATTCACCCAGACTGGTAAGAGGGACGGAGAGGGATCGCAACAGAAGAAAGCTGTGGCTAGTGGTCCCATACCCGCAGGAGGTGGTTGGCACACTGTAGGTGCACAGGCAGCGGTTACCAGGCGAGAGGAAGCAACGAGCAGACCAAGCGAGGTGCAAAAGGCAGCTTACCATGGTCACACATTCCTGTGCAGATAAACCAGGAGAAAACAGGCAGCAAAACAAATTGCGCAACACAAGGCCCCAGCACCGGGAAATAAAGCCTAAAAGCACTGACTGAAAACACTTGTGGGGGTTGAGGTGCTGACAGAGACTCCCAGCCTCACAGGAGAGTTTGTTGGAGAGACCCACAGGGTCCTAGAATGTACACAGGCCCATCCAAACAGATATCAGCACCAGAAATGCCAAATTTGCTTGAGGAAAGAGGCGGAAGGGACTGGAATCTGAAAGAGAGTGGAGCAAGCACCACTGTTCCCTCTCGGACACCACCTCCACATACAGTGTCACAATTCAGCAACTTGGTTGCCCTACTCTGGTGAACACCTAAGTCTCCGCCCCTCACTATATAACAGCCGCGACCCGACACCCCTTCCCAAAAAATCCCAAAATGACTCAAATGGAAGAACAGATCAAAGCCCCAGAGCCAATACATCTAAGCAACAAAGAGATAGCCAACCTATCAGATGCACAGTTCCAAGCACTGGTGATCAGGATGCTCACAGAATTGGTTGACTTTGCTCACAAATTAGATGAACAAATGAAGGCTACAATAACTGAAATGAAGGAAAACGCTCAGGGAACCAATAGTGACGGGAGGAAAACTGGAAGTCAAATCAATGGAGTGGACCAGAAGAAGAAACAACCAAACAGAAAACAAGGAAGAAACAAGGACTCAAAAAAATGAGGAGAGGCTTAGGAACCTCCAGGACATCTCTAAATGTCTCAACATCCGAATTATAGGGGAATCAGAAGGGGAAGAGGAAGAGCAACAAATGGAAAACTTATTTGAACAAATAATAAAGGAGAACTTCTCTAATATGGCAAAGGAAATAGACTACCAGGAAGTCCAGGATGCTCAGAGAGTCCCAAAGAAGTTGCACCCAAGGAGGAACACACCAAGGCACATCATAATTACATTAGCCAAGATTCAAATGAAGGAGAGAATTCTAGAAGCAGCAAGGGATAAGGGCACAGTCACCTGCAAAGGAGTTCCCATCAGACTTGTCAGCTGATTTCTCAAAAGAAATCTTCCAGGTAAGAAGGGGCTGGAAAGAAGTATTCCAAGTCATGGAAGTCAAGGACCTACATCCAAGAATGCTCTCTATCCAGCGAAGCTGTCATTTAGAATGGAAGGGAAGATGAAGTGCTTCTCAGATAAGGTCAAGTGAAAGGAGTTCATGATCACCAAGCCCTTATTATATGAAATGTTAAAGGGACTTATCTAAGAAAAAGATTAAAAATATGACAGTAAAAAGATAGCAAACTCACAGTTATTAACAACTACACCTAAAACAAAAGCAAACTAAGCAAACAATAGACCAGGAACAGACCACCGAAATGGAGATCACATGGAGGGTTAGCAAAAGGGGAGTGGGAGGAGAAGAGAGGGGGAAAAGATACAGAGAGTAAGTAGCATAGACGGTAGAGAGAAAATAGACAGGGGGAGGGCAAGAATAGTGTGGGGAATGTAGAAGTTAAAGAACTTATGACACATGGACATGAACTAAAGTGGGGGAATGTGCATGGAAGGGGTGTGCATGGTGGAGGAGAATGAATGGGGGGAATGGGACAACTGTAATAACGAAATCAATAAAATGTATTAAAAAATATATAATTTTCACCCATGTAATTTGAAAATCTTAAATATAAAATATCGCATTGCTAGGCACACTTCTGGTGAAATATAAACTAATACAATTTGGGGGAGAATAATGATATTTATGCATCACACAATTAAATACCTTTTAATGACATAATTTCACCTCTAGTATTTCAAAATGAGTAACTGTTGTTTACCCTTATGGTTTGAAACCAATACAAATGTGCTCTCACAGAAGAGTTGATGGTATTTGTTGAGTGAATGAAGAGAAAGATAAGAGAGTAAAAAGGTTAGAAAAGATCACATACACATACAATGTAACCATGAAATATTAATTATAGTTATTACTAATTCACTAATTAGGAATGCTTTTTATACACTTTCTTCTTTCAATGCACACATTACCTATATTAAGACAGATTCTAAAAAATATACCATTAAGGCAATAAGTATTCTCCTAAGCCTCTTCTACTATTATATATAAGTCATTTTACTCAGCACGATGTACTCTACAGTGTATCTTACTATTAAACAAAATGCCTTTCCCTGACACTCTTTACAAAACAACCAAAGCAAAACCTTTAAGGATAAACTTCTTGGATACACAATCAACAAGAGTACATAAAATATCAATATATACACTAACACGTTCTACATAGATAACTGACTATATTGCTTTATAAATTTTAAAAAAGTAAAAGAAAAAAAACACTTAAATTTACCTGCATTGCACTTTTCCCCAGTTTCACCACTTCAAATAATGTGACAGGTTCCCCTTCACCATTCTGTTGAGGGTGCCCATTAGCTCTTCCACGGCCTGTTCCTCTAATTCCAGCTTCAATTCTACTTTTCTCTCCTGGAGATTTTCGAGGTTTCTTATTTGTAGACTGAGTAAAAACATAAAAAATAAATAAATTTAGGCATACTTTGCTTTAAGTAGAGTGTTCTAAAATTATGTTTGATCCTGTGAAAGGTAGTTAGCACTATTGAAGGCAAGACACAAAACCCCTGACCCAAAGGAAGGCTTACAATTTGTTTTCAGTAATAAAAAGTGCAAACAGCAAAGAGTAAGTTAATTAATTTAAGGCATAAAAATAAAGTTTAAAAAAGGATTTAGTATTTTGTACAACAATAATGTCAAGGCTCAACATTTTAATAATGTCCCTCTCTTGACATATTGTTTTTCATACCCTCTTCAATACTCTTTCCTCAGAAACTTGTTCAATAAAACTACTTAGAAATACTGCATATTTGACTTCTCCCTCTACTGAAGTGTTCAGTTATTTCTTAGCCAGTCATGCAACAAATATACATTGAATATATTTGGAACCATTCTAGGTACTGGAAATATGGGAATAAACAAAGAAAACACTCCTGCCTTGACAGAGCTTACATTCTTCAATTAACATGCCATTTCATGTCTCTAGTTTTTTAATTCTTGTATGTGCCCTACCAGGGATCGAACCCACGACCTCAGCACATTGGGATGACACTCTAACCAACTATACTTCCCAATCAGGTCTCACAACCCCAGTTTAAAAGATAATAATAATTCAACACTAAGTACCACACCTCATCTTTTTTTCATTTTTAGAGGAAAGGATAATTCGACAGAATTGCTCCCAATTGCTCTGATTATTCCAATAAATTTAATTCATTCATATATAAACATATCACGGTTGCTGCTTCCCCAAACTCACCAATGAAATTAATGTTGCTAAATATAATAGATATTTCTTGAAAGTCTCAGCAGGCCATGATATTTCTTTTCATTTCAGATACCTTTTCTATCCCTATGTTCCTTACCTGTTTAGTGTTACACCTTAGGTCTCTCATGAGCATCTGTTCTTCTCAATATTTATATTCTCTTTTGAGTGATTTAATTTACTTTTGAGTGATTTATTAGGTAACAGCCTATTCAGTCATTAATTTATTGCCTCTCACCTCCAAATTCACCCTTATTTGTCCCACTTTCTGATGCTGAAGCTGGACCCTGTAAACGGTTCTTCAGTCATGTGCTACAATGTTAGGCTTTGTAACTACAGGGCATTGGAGGAACACTACAAACCACAGCATGGAAGGTCTCACCACTAAAGTACCTGTTATCTTCATTTTCTATTCCTGTGTCCTTAGTACTTTTATTCCTCTTAGTAAACAGCCTTACAACCACTTTTGTGTTTGAATTTATACACAAGTTTACTGCTTATATTTAATTAATGTTTAGAAGTTTTAGATTTACAAAAATAAATTGTGAAGACAGTACAGAGGATATACATCACTTCTACTCACCCCTATAATTAACACTTACCATTTGTATAATACATTTATTACAATTAATGAACCAATATTGAGCAAAAGTCCATAATTGAGATTTTCTTCATTTATGCCTAATGACATTTTTCTTTTCCAGGACTCCACCCTGAATACCGTATTACATTTACATTGAGTTGCTTTAAAGTCCTCTTAACTGTGACAGTTAAGACTTTTTTTTAGACTTTTCTGATTTTTGGTGACCCTAACAATTTAGAGAAATTACTGTCAGGTATTTTGTACAATGTTTCTCAACTGGGTTTATTTGTGAGTCTTCTAAAGACTAGATTTGAATTATGGGTTTGGGGGAAAAAGATGTGAGAGATGGTACTATTTTAAAATTCCTCATATCAAGACTACATATAATCACTACTACTGTTGACCTTAATGAGTTGGCTGAGGTGTTGTCAGTTTTCGCTAATGTAAAGTTACTTTTCCTCCATTTTCCACACTGTACCCTTTCGAGCAAAGTCATTACATGCACTCACATTCAAGTGGTGAGGACCTGTACTCCATCTCCTTGAGGGAGGAATATTTACACATATTATTAGGAATCCTTCCGTACGGGAGATTTGTTTATTCTCACTCATTCATTCAATCATTTATACTAATATAAACTAATCAACATTTGTTTTTTATACTCTGAATTATAATTCCAACTCTATTTCATTTTGTTGTTCAACGTTTTTCAACTTTGGCCACTGAGTGAGCTTCAGTTGGTTCCTATGTCCATCTGACACATTCCCATCAATGTGTGTTTATGTATGATTTTTAAACAATCTATATTCATAAAATTTACTCTTCTGTAAAGTTTAATGGGTTTTGACAAATGCATTATATCATGTATGTATGTCTCTGTTACCACAGAGGAAAGTGTCACCACCTCAAGAAAATGTCTATGCGTTAACCATTCAAACCTCCCATTTCCCCTTGACAAACACTGAATATTTTAAAATCATCAGTAGTTTTGTCTTTTACAGATAGTCATATAATTGGAATTACACAGTGTGTATCCTTTCCAGATTGGCACTTTACACTTTAACAATTTGCATTTAAGAGTCATCCATGTCTTTCAGTGGATAAATAACAAGTTTCTTTCTATTTCTAAATAAGATTTCATTGTATAAATGTACCACATTTTGCCATTGATTTACCTAATTATGGATATCTCAGTCACCAGTTTTGGCAATTAGTCATAAAGCTGCTATACACATTTACATACAGGGTTTTGTACAGACATAATTTTCAAAGCAGTATAAACACCCAGGAGGACAATTGCTGAATCATTTGGTAAAATTCTATTTATCTTTGTACAAAACTGCCAAGCTGTCTTCCAAAGTGGCTGTACTATTTTGTCTTCCCACCAGCAAAAAGTAAGAGTTCCTGCTGCTTCAAATCCTTGCTATGAGATTGGTATTGTAGGGTTTTTGGACTTCAGCCATTCTAACAGGTATATAATGGTATCTCCTCTTAATTTGCAATTCCAAAAGCACTTTTCAATAATGAATAATTCTTCACATTAACTTTTTCTGTTCAAATTACTGGTGAGTATTTTGTGTTCTGCGTGGACCCTGATAATTTTCTATGTTTGCACTGTCCAGCATGGAAACCACTAGGCTCATGAAGCTAAAAATATGGCTAGTTAAAAATGAGATGTGTAGTAAATATAAAATATCCACAAAATTTTGAAGATTTAGCATGAACAAAAAGCATATAAAATAACTCTAATTTTATATTGATATGATGAAATAATGTATCATACATTAAGTTAAATAAATTATATTATTGAAGTTAATTTTACCCATTTTTATATTACTAGAAAATACTAAATTGCAGGTATGGCTCACATATCTGTTGGACAAGGCCATTCTATTATAATACTGTAACAACAGTAATCTTTATAACAGAAAACTTAATCCCATCACATCCTTCTTTATTTATTTAAACTCTGATCTTCTATGACCCTCATAACAATCAAATTAAAGTCCAAAAAATTCCTTGGCAACTAAAGGTATCAGTTACTACCTGTTCAATCATCTACTACACATGAATCTTTACAGACTACAATCCTGTTATACTGATGAATATAAAATTGACTGAAAAACATCATTTCACACATTCATTCTGTTTAGCTGGACTCTAAATCCTGGCTCCTCCTAACAAGTCTTGTTTTTGTGCTCATTCTTTGGAGTAAAGACATCTTTTTAGTAGTGCGTGTGCATGCACATGTGTATGTATGCATGCATATATGTATGAAGAATACAGAGGGAAACTATTACTTGTCATTACTGAACAGCTAATATACGCGCATGGCTCAAAATTCAAAGGATGACTAAAGTTATACAATAAAACTTTCCCACCTAGCCATGATGCCAAAATCTTCTTTTCCTAAGAAGAAAGTAATTAATTCATTCCTGTATGTCCTTTTGGAGACATTAAACATAATAAAAACAAATGCAAAAAAAATTTTAAAGAAATAAATAAATGGAACCCCATCCCAATCACATGAATTGGAAAACTTAGTATGGTTAAAATGTCAATACCATCCAAAGTGATCAACAGATTAAATGTAATCTCTATCAAAAGTCCCAATGATCTTCCCCCCTACCCCCGAAAGAGAAAAACCCATTCTAAAACTCAGAAAAATCTCACAGGACCTAGAAGAACCAAAATAATCTCAAATAAAGAACAACAACCCTGGCTGTAACTCAGTGGATTGAAAGCGGACTGCAAAACAAAGGGTCCCTGGTTGAATTCCCACTCAGGGCACGTGCCTAGGTTGTGGGCCAGGTCTCCAGTGGGAGCATGTGAGAGGCAACGGCACATTGATACTTCTTTCTCTCTTTCTCTCTCCCCTCACATCTCTAAAAATAAATAAATAAAATCTTAAAAAAAAAGAACAACACTGAAGGACACACAATTACTGATTGTAATAATTACTACAAAGCTATAATAATCAAAACCGTGTGGTACTAACATAAAAGCAAACAGAGACCAATAGAAAAGAGAGCACAAAAATAAACCCTCACGAGACTTCTGGCCAAGATGGAGGCATAGGTGGACACATTGTGCCTCCTCTCACAACCAAGATTAAGGACAACAAAAATATAAAACCAAAAAACCCAACCAGAACAGAGAGAAAATTGAATTGTATGGAAGTCCAACAACGATTCACCCAGACCGGTAAGAGGGGTGGAGCCAGCAGCCAGCAGAGAGGGGTCCCGCAGCAAGAGAAGGCGGTGGCTGGTGGTCCCGGGCGCACAGGCAGCGGTTACTGAGCACAGGGAGGCAACGAGCAGACCAAGCGAGGCACACAAGGCAGTTTACCAAGGTCACACATTCCTGCACAGATAAACCAGGTGAAAACCGGCAGCAAGACAGACTGTGAAAACCAGGGCCCAAGTGCTGGGAAATAAAGCCTAAAAACAGTGATTGAAAACACTTGCGGGGGTTGAGGTGCCAGGAGAGAATCCCAGCCTCACAGTAGAGTTCGTTAGAGAGACCCACAGGGTCCTAGAATGTACACAAGCCCACCCACACAGAAATCAGCACCAGAAGGGCCCAATTTGCTTGGGGAAAGCAGTGGAAGGGACTTGAATCCGAGAGAGAGGGCAGAGCAAGTGCCATTGTTCCCTCTCGGACCCCCCCCACCCCCACATCCAGCATCACAACCCAGCAACTGGGTTGCCCCATCCTGGGGAACACCTAAGGCTTCGCCCTTTACTACATAACAGCCGCGACCAGACGAAAACAAAACAAACAAAACAAAACTGAAAATGTCTCAAACGAGAGAAAAGATCAAAGCCCTGGAGTTAATTCATCTAAGCGACCAAGAGATACCCAACCTATCAGATGCACAGCTCAAAGCCGTGGTAGCCAACCTATCAGATACACAGTTCAAAGCACTGGTGATTAGGATGCTCACAGAATTGGTTGATTTTGGTTGCAAATTAGATGAACAAATGAAGGCTACAATAAGTGAAATGAAGGAAAATGCACAGGGAACCAATAGTGATGGGAGGAAAACTGGGATTCGAATCAATGGAGTGGACCAGTAGGAAAAAACAACCAACCAAACAGAAAACAAGGAGGAAACAGGAATTCAAAAAAATGAGGAGAGGCTTAGGAACCTCCAGGACATCTTTAAACAACCCAACATCCGAATTATAGGGGTCCTAGAAGGGGAAGAGGAAGAGCAACAAGTGGAAAACTTATTTGAACAAATAATAAAGGAGAACTTCCCCAATCTGGCAAAAGGAATAGTCTTCCAGGAAGTCCAGGAAGCTCAGAGAGTCCCAAAGATGGTGGACCCAAGGAGGAACACACCAAGCCACATCATCATTACATTAGCCAAGATTAAAATGAAGGAGAGAATTCTAGAAGCAGCAAGGGATAAGGGCACAGTCACCTACAAAGGAGTTCCCATCAGACTGTCAGCTGATTTCTCAAAAAGAGACCTTCCAGGCAAGAAGGGGCTGGAAAGAAGTATTCCAAGTCATGAAAGTCAAGGACCTACATCCAAGATTGCTCTATCCAGCAAAGCTGTCATTTACAATGGAAGGAAAGATAAAGTGCTTCTCAGATAACGTCAAGTTAAAGGAGTTCATCATCACTAACCCCTTATTCTATGAAATGTTAAAGGGACTTATCTAAGAAAAGGAAGATAAAAAATAGGAACGGTAAAAAGACAGCAAACTCACAGATATTAACAACCACACCTAAAACAAAAGCAAACTAAGCAAACAGCTAGAACAGGAGCAGAAACACAAAAGTGGAGATCACATGGAGGGTTAGGAAATGGGGAGTGGGAGGAGGAGAGAGGGGGAAAGGTACAGAAAATAAGTAGCTTAGATGGTGGGTAGAAAATAGACAGGGGGAGGGCAAGAATAGTGTGGGAAAAGTAGAAGCTAAAGAACTTATGACACATGCACATGAACTAAAGGGGGGGAATGTGGGTGGGAGGGCGTGTGCAGAGTGGAGGGGAATGATGGGGGAGAAATGGGACAACTGTAATAGCCTAAGCAATAAAATATAATTAAAAATAAAATAAAATAAAGTAAAGTAAAGTAAAATAAAATAAAATAAAATAAAATACCCCTCACATACATGGTTAAATAATTTTTGACAAAAGTGCCAAGGCCATTCAATAGGTAAAAAGTAAACAGGCAACCCATAGAGAATATATTTGCAAATCATATATCTGATAAGAAATCATAAAACTCAACAACAAAACAAGCAACATATTGGAAAATGGATAAAGGACTCACTTGAATAAACATTTCTTCGAAGGAGATAAACAAATGGCCAATAAACACATGAAAAGATAGTGAATATCACCAATCAATAGGGAAATGCAAATCAAAACTACAATGAGATGCCACCTCAACTTCTCTGAATAACTGTTATCAAAAAAACAGAAAACAAGTCTTGGAAAGGATTTAGAAAAATCAGAACTCTTTTGTTTTGTTGCTAGGAATGTAAAATGGTTATAGCCACTGTAGATAACCAAATAGCAGTTCCTCAAAATATCAACAATAGAATGGTAATGGTAATAGAATGGCAATATGATCCAGCAATTTACACATCTGGGTATATATCCAAAAGAACTCAAAGCAGGGTCTTGAACGCTATTTATATACCCGTGTTCATCGAACATTGTTCACAATAGCTAAAGCCTGGAAGCAATCCCAGTGTCCAAATGTGCTGTATGCATACACCAGAATGTTATTCAGTCTTAAAATGGAAGGAAATTCTGTTGCATGATGCAACATGGATGAATCTTGAGGATACTATGCTAAGTGACATGAGTTAGTCACACAAAGACAAATTCTGTATGATTCCACTTATACCAGGTACTTAGTCAAAATCATAGAGACAAAAAGGACAATGGCAGCTGCCAGAGACTAAAGGGAAGAGAGGTGGAAGTTACCATTTAATGGAATGGAGCTTCAGTATTAAAAAATGAAGGTGAACACGGATAGTGGTAATGACTGCATAACATTCTGAATGTATTCAATACCACTGAACTGTACACTTAAAAATGATTAAGCTGGTTAAATCTTTTGTGTATTTCAACAGAATGTAAAATGTTGAAACAACTCTATCAATTTCCATGTATCTATTATGCCTTCTTAATTATGAATAGATGTGCATTATCCAGTTTTAACTATTACTATATTTTGTAGTGAATTTATACCAACACCTAGAGAATGTCTTATTCTTTTCACAAACAGGCAGTGTCCCACTGCACAGATTTACATTAATTTACTTAGCCATTATCAGTTGATGGACATAACATTTTGTTTCAGATCATTTACTATCACAAATAATACAATAAATAAGCTTGTACATATGTAAGAATGTTTATGTTGTAAGACTCTGAAAACAAAGCATAATTCTCATACCATGGAAGCCGTTCAGTATTGGTTATAAAGTAGCAAAAAATACAGATTAAAAATAAAACTCCATTTGATCTCATAGAGGGTGTATCTATATTTTATCCCCATCATCACAAGAGTGATTTTCCTAGTACAGATTCAGACAGTAATATACAGTGAAGAAACAAAGTGCAAGCTGATGTTCAGAAAGACTGTCACTAATAAAATGGAGTAAGGAAGAGGGAAGATCATAAGGATACACTTAATCTTTAGTTTATACCCAAGGGGTACAATTTTGCAGTCCTGAGAATAATTCCTCTCTCAGACATTAGCTATACTTACCCACTCAAATCACATGTTTGTTGGGAGGTTGCGGGCATAGGTACAAATATAGGGGGAAACTTAAAAATTAAGAATTGTGAGTTATTTCAAAGGGTAAGAATACATACATAACCCTTTCATTGTGATTTGCCAGGTTCCTGTCCCTATACTTTTCTAGCCACATACGATAGGCCATCTGTAGTCCCATTACTGGACAAGGACTCAAGATGCTCTCAAATAAAAGAAATGGATTAGATTCAATGTCAAACTTTCTTCATTGGTCCATTTCTCATGTTGTGACACTTTAAAAATGGAATCTTTGCCTATATTTGCTGGTTAATAATGTCTTTGTTATCTAGTCAGTCATCTAATCTAACTTAGTTCCTCTTGAGCTAGTCCTGTCCTACTATTATCAGCTTACCCCACAAACTTAAACCCTATCCTTGAATCCCAGTCCATTAGGTGGGATCTTCACAAGAGACTGTCAAAATACATGCACACTTAGCTCTAACATAGATCTAGCTCAGCACAGATCTTTAAATGCTTACTGATCCTAGAGACATATTCTCCTTGGTGGAACAAGATCAGCATACTCCACCTACCCCAACAACTCCCTATTGAGGAAATCTTTTGTCTATTAATAGCTAGTGGAACTCTTCTACAATATCTGCCTCAACCTAGTGGTCATGTATAATTTCTATGTTTTGACTAAAGGAGTCTCATTTATTCTACCTTTCACAATTTGTGCTCAAATGACACATATGTGGTATTACTGTCAAATATGCATGACCTGAATGTAATTATGAGCAAACTCAAATTGATTACATCTACAGAACACAAGGTATTAGGAAACAGATTTTTTTCACTCATGCAACACAACTTTTATTTCTTCATCATGCAGTTACTATGTACTACACACATAAAAATGCTGATCCTTGCACATAGCACAACACAACTTTCAAAGACGTTATAGTATTTAAGATTTATTTTTCAACATTCTAATACAATTTTGTCAATTAGTGGTGAAGAAGAAACACTCATACTTCCTTTCTCATAAACTATAGTGTAAGAAAGATTTCTATGGACCACAAGATTAGTGATGTGAACACTAGCGTCATGTGTTCATTGCTGCAACTAATTCAAGGGAAACTGTACAGGGAAAAGGCTGTTAATTAATATCTGTAGAAAAACAAAACTATCTACCTGAAACAAAGCCTGCCTCAACATACTACATAATGAATTTCATGGACAATATACTCAGTCACAAAGATACACCTTCTTGCAATCTACTGTCAGTTTTGATCAATCCTCAAGATAAATGCTGTACTATAACTACATACTACTTAATTTAATACATACCTACATTTCTGGTAAACACTTTTAAGTACAAGATAGTACTGCAGTATAAGAAAATTTAACTATTCAAAATTACTGCAAAGCTCTGTATAAGATACACTGCAGTCTGAATGTGCTAGAAGCTTTAAGAGACAAGACAATGTGGAGAAAGTGGAACCCTTTTGCTCTGTTCGTAGAAATGCAGGTTTGTGCAGCCAACTGCGGAAAGTAGTATGGAGATCTCAAAAAATTAAAAATGGATCTACTTTTGACCTAGAGATTTCACGTCCAGCAATATATCAGAAGGAACCCAAAACATTAAATTGAAAGAACATAAGCACCCCTATGTTCACTGCAGTGTTATTTACACTCGCCAAAGTATGAAAGCAACCTAAGTGCCCATCGGTAGATGAGTGGATAAAACAACTATGGGATATTTACACAATGGAATACCACTCAGCCGCAAAAAAGAAAAATTGTACTCTTTGTGACAATATGGGTAGACCTAGAGAACATTACGCCAAGTGAAATAAGCCAGTTAGACAAAGACAAATACCATATGAATATACTCATATGTGGTATCTAATGAAAAACCCAAACTAACGAGGAAAACAGAGACAGACTTACAGATAAAGAGCAGTGTGACAGCTAAGGTGGGAGGGGGGATGATAGGGGGTGCAGGGATTGAGCAAAATGTAGAAAGACTCTTGAACACGGACAACAGTGTGGTGACTGTGAGAGAGTATAAGGGAACTAAATGTTATGGAAAAATAAACAAAAACTTTTTAAAAATAGAGTATATGAAATACTTAAATTTTAAAAAAAGAGCCTATTTCATAATATTGCTATGAGGATTAAATGGCACAAAAAGCAACAGCTCAGTGCAAAGCCCAGAGGAGAAACTCAGGAAGTGGTGTTTCCAAGATCAAGACACAGGCCTGGGTCAGGTGTAAGTGTAGAGAGCCATGTGAAGTATTAATAAAATTAATAAGTATTTTAAAGAATGGTTACAATGTGTATCTTTTCCTCTATAATTTTTTTCCCTTTAAATAAAGGTGTAGGATAAAAGCAACTGTAGTGAAAATGGTAGAAGTCACCATTCTATCCTTTTTTTTAAAAGATTGTCCTGCAAAAATGAAGGGTATGAAGTTTCACTGAAGCTAATTAAAAACGGTGCCAAAAAGATAAATACTAATGAGTGAAGTGAAGGAAAATGCAGAGAACCAATAGTAATGGGAGGAAAACTGGGACTCAAATCGATGGACTGGACCAGAAGGAAGAAAGAAACAACCAAACAGAAAAGAATGAAGAAACAAGAATTCAAAAAAATGAGGAGAGGCTTAGGAACCTCTGGGACATCTTTAAAAGTTCCAACATCCAAATTATAGAGGTACGAGAAGGGGAAGAAGAAGAGCAACAAGTGGAAAAGTTATTTGAACAAATAATAAAGGAGAACTTCCCCAATCTGGCAAAGGAAATAGACTTTCAGAAAGTCTGGGAAGCTCAGAGAGTCCCAAAGAAGTTGGACCCAAGGAGGAACACACCAAGACACATCATAATTACATTAGCCAAGATTAAAATGAAGGAGAGAATCCTACAAGCAGCAAGAGATAAGGAGACAGTTACCTACAAAGGACTTCCCATCAGACTGTCAGCTGATTTCTCAAAAGAGATCTTGCAGGCAAGAAGGGGCTGGAAAGAAGTATTCCAAGTCATGAAAGTCAAGGACCTACATCCAAGATTGCTCTATCCAGCAAAGCTGTCATTTAGAATGGAAGGAAAGATAAGGTGCTTCTCAGATAAGGTCAAGATCAAGGAGTTCATCATCACCAAGCCCTTACTTATTATATGAAATGTTAAAGGGATTTATCTAAGAAAAAGAAGATAAAAAATAGGAATGGTAAAAAGACAGCAAACTCACAGATATTAACAACCACACCTAAAACAAAAGCAAACTAAGCAAACAGCTAGAACAGGAGCAGAAACACAGAAATGGAGATCACATGGAGGGTTAGGAACAGGGAAGTGGGAAGAGGAGAGAGGGGGGAAAAGGTACAGAAAATAAGTAGCCTAGATGGTGGGTAGAAAATAGACAGGGGGAGGGCAAGAATAGTGTGGGAAAAGTAGAAGCTCAAGAACTTATGACACATGCACATGAACTAAAGCGGGGGAATGTGGGTGGGAGGGGGTATGCAGGGTGGAGGGGCATGATGGGGGAGAAATGGGACAACTGTAATAGCATAATCAATAAAATATAATTAACAAAAAAAGATAAATACTGATGGAACGAGCAGCAAACACACACACAAAAAAAGTCCTATGTCACCACAAAGGACATATAATTGGTTAAATTACATAATCATCAACTAATAGGTAGGTCCTATTTGTGTCATAATTGAAACCAACAAACTGTATTTCAAGCAGTAATATTTATGAAATGATTATAAACTTTAAATTGGTTAAATTGGTTATTAGGTGATGTTAGTAATATTGTTACCTTGGGATAATAATACTGGAGTGATGTTAAAAAGAGAGGGGAGAAAGAGAAATTAAGGCTTTATCTTTTAGTAGAACATGCTGAAATATTTACAGATGGAATGATATCTAGGATGACCTTCAAAATAACTTGGGAAGGAAAGAATGGGAAGAGAAATAAAACAAGATTGGCCATGACTTGATAACTGCTATAGCTGGGTAATGGTTACATGAACGGTTCATTATACTGTTATGCCCCCTATAAAAAGAAACTGAAATATTCTATAATAAAAACATTAAAAAAAATAGAAAATTGCTAATGACAAACCACATCATAAAATTAATGTAGAACAGCACAAGCCTTAATTCCTTGACATATCCATACCTCTAAGCAGCAATACATTCTATTGCCTCTAAGAACTTATGCTGCCTTAAATTAAATGACTCATGTATTCGGAATAAAGATAACCTTCAATTTAGGAAAATCTGGAGAATCTCTAAACTTCTCAACCATGTGTGAATAAAAATATATCACGAGACTGGCCCCAAATCCCAAGCTAATGCTACCAAAGTACACACCTAGGAGCTCACAGGAAATCAGAGTTGCATATAAAAAGCAGGAAAGTCATTACTAACTATACTTCACATCCCATGTTAATCACCTCCATGCCTTCTCATGGACTACCATTTATTTACAAGAGAAACATGGAGACCAATAAAGACACTATAAGCATTAACTTTTTTCCTATCACTGCCACAATGATTTATGAAGTTTCCAAAAATCATTAGGATATCCTGTCACTAAAAGTACTGACAGTACTAGAATTAACAAACAGTTCATATTAAAGCGTTTTATTTAGTAACCATTATAGAAACAAAGAAAACAAGTAATAAATACATACTGGAGGCCGACCAGGACGACCCCTTTTTCTTTTTCCTTTGACCTCTGTTTCTTCAAGTTCGCTGCCAGCATCAGAATGAGCAGTGGTTTCATTAGTTGAATCCCTAGAAAATGTGATATATTATTTTAGTGAACAAATTAATTCACTAATACAATTCAGTTTTGTTCCACTACATTCCTTTACTTCCTTTTATATGGATGATTAGAAGTGGTTTATATTCTACTTTAGTAAATCAAAAATGTTATCCTCCATAATATCACACAACATTGAGTGAAATGAGGCTCACAAACAGAGAAATAAAGAGGAGGAAGTAACTGTGCAAATGGCAGCAGCTATACAAAATATAAATGTAAAATACAGGTGAAAAAAACTAATTTTTCAATATGAAAAGATAAAGGTTTGGGAAGAATTTTATTTACTTTATAAAATCATGAAAGCCAATGGTGTGCTGGTAAATGTTTAACAACTGGGCTTACACACACACACACACCCACCCACACACACCTATTTTCGGACTGTAAGATGCACCCCCCCCCCATTTGGGAGGAATAATGGTTGTTAATGCTGCTATTATGTTTACATTTACATTGGTGAATTACGTTATTTATGTTATTAAATATTTTACCACATTTTTTTGCTTCAAATATTTCTCCCTATTTTCCTCCTCTAAAACCTAGGTGCGTCTTATGGTCTGAAAAATACGGTACATATGCACATAAACAAATTAGAAATGTTACCGATATAAAGGATGCATGGCATACAATTTACAAACAATAATGAAATACGTTAAGTTTTTATTTTAGAGAGGGTGGAAGGAAGGGAGGAAGAGAGGAAGAGAAAGATGGATGTGAGAGAAAAACATAGACCGGAAATTGAACTAGTGACTTTTCACTTTGCGGAAGGACACCAAACCGAGTCACCTCAGTTAGGGCAAAATATGTAATACTCTTCATGGTAAGGTGCATATACTTCATTCATTCACATAAAATGATTTTCATAATTTTGCCAAACTCTTGTATTCAGAACTAACCTAAGGTTGCAAGTGATGAACAAATAGGGATTTGGCATGAAAGATGGTCAATAGCTTTGTTATCTCAAGTGAACAGAATACAAGTGAAATAACAAAGACATATGCTGAAACTTAATTCATTGTTCAATAGTGTAAAACTTTACTGAATTGGATAACAGTTCTCAAATACTGGAAGAATACTTTTATTATTTGTGCTATTTAATTGCTATAGACGCAATACAAGTTTAATCTCCATTTTTAACAATTTCTCCATTATCTATGGAGTCTACAGATAATTGACAAAACAATAAACTGAGCCCTGATTTACAATATTTGCTGATTTTCATAATGTAAGTATTCCCACCACTACTGAACAGAGTTCAGAAGTAATTAACAGTACACCACTAAAAGTGTTTCCACCATACAAGTAGAATAGATGTAAATAAAAACCTAAAGAGCATAAAATAATATGTAAAATAATTAGAAAGTGATGAATTGAGTATTATTTTATTTTTAATATTATTTACTTAACTTTAAGTCAGTATGACTTAACTTTTTATAATGGTTATGTTATATTTAATCAGGGTCACAAAATTCCTAGAAATTTGATGTTCAGCTCTCCAGTTCAGTACAAGTTGGTTCTAGCACGGCATTGAAAAGGTATAGATAACGTGAACAACAACTTCTTCATTAAATTCTACACTACTATCTATATATTATCAATAAATCTGACAATCTGTCACTCGAGATTTTTAACTCCATGTGTAACATTTTTTCTGAATGCTACCTCAAGTTCACCAAATACCACATGTAAAATTAAGTCAAATACTGATTTATTTCTAACTGCTCATGGCAATAACCACTAATTAACCTATTTATTAAGTCAATGTATGCATGCACTCCAAGTTGCACTTCAATTTATTAATAAATAAAATTTATTATTGTTACCACAGCACTATCTTGTCTTGATACTCAAATTATTAGTATTACATCAATCCTCCTCATGCCATTAGCCACAAATACTCCTGAATTGTCCTCAGTATAATAATTTTATCTCTCATTTTTCCATGATTATTACCCATAATCACCACTCCCTGAATTAATCTCATCTCCCTCATTCTCCAAATTCCCTTGTCCAAGCCATTCTACACACTGCTGCCTGTAATATTCTTGTATCATTTTACCTCTCTGGTTGCAATTCTTAAAAAGTAATCTATAACAGTACCTAAAACTATAAATAATATTGATGTAGTTCAGAAATCATCAAACATTTTCTTAACTATAATGTAAATATTTTAGGCTTGGAAGTCTTCAGATCTCTATATCTACTACTCAACTCTGGCACCATAGCATGAATGTAGCCAGAGACAATACAAAAATGAATGGATGTGGCTGCTGTCCAATACTTGAAAACAGGCATCTGAGTCACTAGTGGTAGTTTGTCAATCCCTGGTCTAGTTGATCTTACTCGTCTCTACTAAAAACCAATAAATCATATTGCTTTTTCTGCTCACTACAGTTCAAATAGACTATGTTTAACATATACTGTGTGCCAGTGTAAACAAAACATGCACAAAAGCCTAGTAAGAAAACATTATTTTCCCAATTTTATAGATGAGGTAACGAAAAATATGAAACACTGATAATCCTGTCCATAGTCACATACTTAGTAAGTGACAGAGTACACTTACATACCAAGGTAAACTTGAATTCTCTATCTCCATGTCAGGACAATAGAATGTGAACATTACATTTTGTATTTCTCTTATGTAAACAGAATCCACTAGTGCTTTTGATGCTTACAGAAATATCTAGGCAACCACAGGAGCAGGTTGGTTCCAGCCTATAATATATGATCCATTAGTGAAACTAATTTATCCTTTAACAACAGAGTTTACTGACAAAAGAGAAAAGTACAATTTGTTTTCTAATTTTGCCAACTGCAGCTTAAAAACTCACAGCTATTACCAACAAATAGCTAGTACACTCCAATTAGTATATGTAGGCATGTTTGTTTATTAGAATACATGATACATAAATTTTTGGGTTTTTTAATGTCAATAGAGAAGATACAGGAACACAAAGAAGAGTTCTACTCTGCCGCACCCTAACTTTGAATCCCAATCTGCAGAATAACATGGTTAACAGTATGATCAATAGTTTTCTATAGTGTTTATGTATATATCAAAACATAAAATATCTATACTTCTATTTTTTAAATTTTAAACTAATAGGAAAATTCCATACAAATACATAGGATTCCTGAATGGTACTCCATAAAATCTATAAAATTTATTTAACTACTTCCCTATCAGTGAGCACTTAAGATTGTGTCTAGTTTTGTACTATTACAAACAGAGCTGAACAACTGTCCTTGTACATTAACTCTTATTACACCCAACAAATCTCTCTCTAGGACAGACACATTAGAACGCTGGGTGTCAAAGGGTATGCAAATTCAAACTTCAACAAAATGCTCTACACAAATCCTGTAAATAGCTAATGTTCACATTTATAAGACTACTGGCAATAATCAAGAGAATGGAAGAATCCCATCAAATCTTATATAAATGATTTTTTTTTAACTCCCTAAAAACTCTCTAAATTCTGTCTACCTCTTTCCATTTCTACTGCAATCACTTTAGTCCAAGCTGTCACCATCTCTGGCCTTGATACTGCAACATCCTCCTCCTAAAAGGTCTTCTTGCTTCTATCGCTGCCCCTTTAAATTTAGTCACTCTACCGCACTAAGAGTGATTTTCCAAGGATATGTCTTATTAGATCTCTTCTATGCTTAAAACCCTACAATAGCTTCCTACTGCTCCTAGGAAGAAAAACACAAATTCTTAATATGATTTAGCAGGTTCCTGTATGGTATAACCCCATTCTATCATAAGCCTTATCGCATGCCACTCTCTACTACCAACCAAGAAAAAAGAAAACAGCTTTAATTCAGTACCCTCAAACATACCATAGTCCTCTAAGAGTCTTTGCACATGCCATTCCTTCAATCTGAAATTAATATGCTGATCCCTTCTTTCCCCAAACCCTTTCTCCACTTTAGACTAAGTTGAACTATCTCATCCTTAGAAAAGAAGACTAAATCAAGGCATGTGTTAAAGTTCTTATAAAATCTTTTAACATACTTTCATAGCACCAAAGTCATTTTAGATCCATATAGTTGTGATTATTTGATCAGTATCTAATGGCTACAAGGACTGAGTCTCTCAAAAATGTAGCATACTTCCTGGTACAGCAATATGTGGTAGAATATACATGATAATTAATAACATTTGACGATGCCTAATAGTAAACAGAACTATGATGACAAATTCATTGGCAATTATAACATCTAAGTAAGCCAAGAAATAATGAGGTCACATACTACAATGACTCTTCTAGTGCCTACATTACAAAAATCATTATTGAAATGAACATTAAAAATGGCTGGATCAAGAGATTTGTTTTTGAGAAGTTCTTAGTGATTAATTTCTAATGTATTATGTTCACTTTACAAATGATGGAAATTAAAATTTAAAAATACTAAGAGATATGTTTCCTTACAATGCAGACACAATATTGATGAATAGATGGATTAAACAAAATAATAATGTATGCTGTTAATTGACCTGTTAAAATCTTCAGAAAATTGTATATCCTCAATAAATGCTTCTGAGATTTCAATTTGACCAAGAGTAGCATCTCCAGCTAACAGACTCAAAACAAAGTTCAGTTACCTACCTCATAGATCACCACTATCCAATCCAATAGTCATAGCACAGATTTACATTTTCAGGAAAAACAAATTCAGTTACAAAACATGTGATGTTGACATAACTTCTCTTCAAATACAGTATTTATTTAAATACCAGGTATGTTTCATATTTAATCAAGAAATCCTAAAGACCTAATACCTAGCAGTATGCTAGGAGTTGACTATACAACAAACAAGGCACAAAGGTGCAGTTTAGGTAGAAACAATAAGTAAGAGTTATAAAACACTACACGTTAAGTATAGTGCTACCAAAAAAAAAGCAAAGAGTATTTACTACAGGATTTCAGGAGGGAACCTACCCAAATTTTGAGGGATCAGAAGAGCTTTACTAGAGATATGACACTTAAGTGAAGACCTCAAAGAGACAAGGGAGCTCAATGGGTAAAGGCAGAGAGGTGCACAGGCATTGCAGGCAGGATAAACATAAACAAAAGTACGAGGAAAAGAAAAAAAAAATCATGTGGAGACCTCCAAACTCAAATAAAAGACTAATACAGAAGCTTTAGGTAAGTAACTAGAAAAAGCTGAAATTGTATCTTCTATATTGGGAGGAAAGGAGGTTAAGTACTGATGATTTTCAAGCAGCAAAGCAGTTTGGACAGCTTTTTTGTCTTACAACTCTGAAAAAAGCCAGGAGACCAATGGGAAAGCCAACCACAGTCTCTTGGAAAAGTACATTTAAAAAAGTATATAAATGAACTGGACTTGGTGGGGAGGATGAACACACAATACAATATAGAGATGATGTATTATAGAATTGTACAACTGAAAACTTTCTTATTAATTAATGTTGCCAAATAATTCAATTAAAAATGAAGATTAAAAATTGTCTTCTACACTCAAAAAAATAAACTGGGAGGGTAAAAATATATAGATAATTGTATAAATTGTTAATCTCTTTTATTATACCTAAACTGTTATTATACAGAATTGTGGTATGCAGATTCCTAATCTGCATCCTAATCTGCATCTTCATGAAACCTATAAAAGTATCTGCCATTACACTAATCACATTTCCCAAGAAATCCAAAAATTATACCCAATTCTAGATATGTCCTACAACTCCAACAAATCTAATGAGGTGTCATCAGAAATGCCAAATGGTTTATCCTTCATTTTACTTCTGGCTTAACAACCTCAATCTCAGAGAACTTAAGAAGGAGGTGGGAGGTATGTTAGGGAGACAGTGTGATAACAGTATAAAGGTCTACAAACATTTTCTGTAAATGGCCAAATAAAATAAATATGGTTTACAAGCAATCTATTCTCTATCACAACCTGTAGCACAAGATCGTAAATAATCAATCTGTAAAGGGATGAATGTGGCTCTGTTCTAATTAACACTTTATATGCAAAAACAAGCAGCATGACAGAATTGGCCCATGGGTCATAGTTTACTGACCCTTGATATGACACACCAATATCATTTTTGTTCAATATCAGACCACTATTTACATCATAATATCAAAGGCCATGGATAGGTATCATAATTATGCACCCTAATAGTTTTTAGAATTCAAACATACTGTCTGATTATCAAAGAACATACTTGATACTTGATATGTCTCATTTTAGAGAGCATTTTAACATAGAAAAAAGGTCATGCATATTTTTAAAAATAAGAAAACTACAATACTTACTGTAACACTGGTAACTCTGAAGTAATCATTGCTGGAGAGGTCTTTCCACAATGTAGCAAAAGAATCAAGTGCTGTACAACTCAAAACTTTAAAAATAACCTCCAGGCAATCCTGTTAATAAAAAATATATATTTTTCCAGTTTTAATGAGATATTTGACAAATAAAACTGTACAATATTTAAAGCATACAATGTGATTATTTTATATACATGTTCACTGTGAAGGGCCTCCCCCCAAGTTAATTAACACATCTATTACCTCATATATTTACCTTTTTTGTGTGAGAACATTTAAGTTCTATTCTCTTGGCAAATTTCAAATATACAATAAAGTGTTATCAACTATAAACACCATGTTATACATTAGATCCTCAGACCTTATTCCTCTATAACTAAAAGTATGTATGTATGTATGTGTGTGTGTGCATATATATATATATATATATATATATATATATATATATCTGCACTGACCTCTCCCCATTTCCCCACCCCACAGTCCCTAGCAATCACTTTTTTACTATTTCTAAAATTTCAATTTTTTTTTCAAGATTCCACATATAAGCAATATAAGTATTTGTCTTTCTCTGTGGCTTATTTCATTTAGCATAATGTTCTCCAGGTTCACCCATGTTGTCAAATGACAGTATTTCCTTTTTTAAAAAAACAGAATGATAATTGTTGCATATTTGTATACATACACATATATATGTGTGTGTGCGCGCACACACACCACGTTTTCTTTACTCATTCATCTGTCCACAGACTTTATTTCCATACCGTGGCAATTTGTGAATAATGCTGCTATGAACATGGGAACACAGTTACCTCTTTGGGGTGATTTTGTTTCCTGTGAAATATACACAGGAATGTGACACATGGTATTTTTATTTTTAATTATTTGAGAAACCTCCATACTGTTTTCTGTAGAGACTATAACCAGTTTATGTTTCTACCAACAGTGTATAAGGGTTTCTTTTTCGCCACATCCTGAGAGCATTCATCTCTTGTCTTTTTGATAATGGATGCCGTAACACATGTGAGGTGATACTGTGGTTTTGATTTGCATTTCCTGAATGATTAGTGATGCTGAATACCTTTTCATGTTCCTATTGTTCATCTGCACATCTTCTTTGGAAAAATGTCTACTTAGGTCACGTGAAAGGAAAAATTATTATGAAATTAATATCCTGACTATACAGACTACAATCAATCACTATTACCAGTATCATACTCCTTGGTATTTATCCAAAATAATAGAAAACTTATGCCCTAGCTATATGGCTTAGTTGGTTGGAGGATCACACAATACACCAAAAGGTCATGGGTTCAATCCCTGGTCAGAGTACATGGGAGGCAACAGATCAATGTTTCTATCTCACACTGATGTCTCTTTCTCTCTCTAAAAATGAATAAACATATCATTGAATGAGGATTTGAAAAAGAAGGATGTGTGAAGGTAAAGAGGGAGGGAGGGAGGGAACTTATAACCACATCAAAGCCTGCATGAAGATGTTTATAGCAGCTTTATTCAAAATTGCCAAAGCATGGAAGCAACCAAGATATCCTTAAAGGAGGGAAATGAATAAACTGTGATATATACAGACAATGGAATATTATTTGGCAATAAAAAATGAGGTATAAGCCATAAAAAGACATGAAGGAAGCTCAAATGCTTATTACTAAGTAAAAGAAGTCAGTCTGAAACTGCTAAGTATTGCATGATTCCTCTATACGGTGTTCTGGAAAATGTAAAACTATGGAGACAGCAAAAGAATGAGTGGTTGCCAACGTTTCAGTGGAGAGAAGGCTAAATAGTCAAGCACAAAGAACTATTCTGTATGATTCTACAATGGTGGACATAGATATATGTCTTTGTTAAAACCAATAGAATGTACAACATCAAGAGTAAACCCCAATGAAAACATGTCAGTGTAAGTTCAATGACTGTAAAAGAGCTAACACTCTACCATTCTGGTGCAGGATGTTGATAGGCTGGAGGAGGCTGTATGTATGTGGGAATAAGGGGTATGGGGGTGTTTCTCTCTACCTTCTGATCAATTCTGCTGTGAACCTAAAACAACTTTAAACAATAAAGTCTATTTTTTAAAAAGTAGCAGGGGATGTAGGATAAAATTGAGCATCTAAGGAAGGCCATGATATATTATCAAATGATATACATGGGTACAGCTGGAATTCCGAGAGAGAGAGAGAGAGAGAACAAGGCAGAATAAATATTTGATGAGATAACAGAAGAGAACTTCTTGTAAATAATTTAAGATATTAAAATACAGATGAAAAGATCAGAGATTTCCTGAGAATACTCTAAAAAATAAATATTGCTGGGGAAAAAAAAAAAAACAAAGTTAAAGAGAAAATTAATAAGGACACTAAAGAAATAAAATTCTGTCCTGGCTGGTGTAGCTCAGTGGATTGAGCGCCAGCCAGCAACCCAAATGGTCACTGGTTTGATTCCCAGTCGGGGCACATGCCTAGAATGCAGGTCAGGTCAGGCCAGTTCTCCAGTAGGGGGCACACAAGAGGCAACCACACAGTGGTGTTTCTCTCCCTCTCTCCCTTCCTTCCCCTCTGTCTAAAATACATAAATAAAATTTTTTAAAAAAGAAATAAAATTCTTCACATACCAAAAAACAAAGATGATTACATCATACTTTTCAGTGGAAACTATATAAGTGGAAGAACATGGAATAGCACCCTTAAAGTGCCAAGAGGAAACAAAGTGACACATGAATTATGTATCCAATGGTAACACTCTTTCAAAAATGAAAGAAATAAGTGAGTCATATAAAATGGAGAAAGAGATGCCTATTGGAGATATAGATTATATCTCCAAGAATAAGCCCCTCAATGAAGCAACTCTCAGGCTGGCAAAAAAAAAAAAGAAAGAAAGAAAAAAAAGAAATGAAAGACAAAAATCAACTTTTACGGATATCTGGAATCTAATAGAAACGTAAAGAAAGGAGTCCTTAACAACAACAAAAAGAAAAGTATCAACTAATTTTCTAAGAAAGTACTGTAGACATTTTGCTTATCTGTCTATCACCTCTCCTCCCGAGAGCTCAACAGTGACCATAGATAGGGACAGCAGATCAACTTTCTAGTATAGCTTGCTGGTGCCAAAGTGAAAAACATAGACCGTATTCTTAAAAATTCCAGCTGCATGTTAAGAAGGCCTTCCCAGCTGCCATTTCTGAAAAGAATTTAAATACATACACCACAACCAGCTGCCTGAAGCAAGAGAAAGTAGATGTGACAAACACCAGAACATATTAAAAGCCTCAAAATAAGGAGGCAATGGAGAAAGATATGGTGGAGAAAAAGAGTTTCAAAGGGCTATCATGTACACCAGGAAATACACAGTGCTACATGCAAGCCTATAACTGAATACATACTTAGAGAACTGAGAGGAGCATAAACTTGCAACTCTAGCTGATCCTTGGGTTGTACATAGTCACAAGGTGAACACTAAGACCGCCTAGCAAAAGACTCAGTGTATAGAGTTACCACATTGTAATGCTCAGTGTCCAGTTTTTAACAACAAAAACTGAAAAGACAGACACACAAGACATACAAATAAACAGGAAAGTTAAGTACAACCCATTAAAAAGGAAAAAAAAGTTAGCAAATCATCTCTGAGTAAGCCCAGACACAAAACTTAGGTTTGCAGAAAAGGATGGAGGGACTTCCAGAAGAACAGAGAGGAAGAGATAGGAGGAGTATGTGTCAGTAATAATGACAGGAAATTGCCCAGTTTTCATGAATTATACATATCTACACAGTGAGAGTCAACAATTTCAAACAGGATAAACTCAAGAGAATCACAGAGACAAACTATAATCAAACTATAAAAGCCAAAAACAATGGGAGATATTGAAAAAAAGAAGAAAATAAATGGCTTGCCACATACAAGTAATCCCGAGTAAAATTAACAGACAAATTCTAATCAAAACCACGGAAGCCAGAGGCAATAGAATGACATATCTTGAAAAAAGCTGTCAAGCAAGAACTCTATAACCAGCAAGTTATCACTCAAAATGGCATTTTCTAGGAAATCTTAGACATTCCTAGAAAAACAAAAATTGAGGAAGACTGTGGCTAGACCTGCCCTACCCTACAACAGTTTCCTCTATGTTTGTGGTATTGCATTCTTGTTTTTTATATGGTTTAGAAGACAAATACATAAAACAGTATTATATACCTATGTTAATGAACATACATATATGAAGATAAAACTTGTATGATTAAGGGAGAGGGATGAATCTAGGAACCAATCTTACAATGTTTTCAAACTAAGTTACTATCAATTCAAATGACATTGAAATAATTTAGGATGTTAATTGTCAGCACCAAAGTAATTACTAAGAAAATAATTTTAAAATATAATTGGTACTTCATATCTGCAAGTTTTACATCCTCAAACTCACACAACTGTGGATGGAAAACAGTGTTTTTGATCTGCAACTGAGAATCCACAGTGGATCCTGAAACCAATACCCTGTGATACAGAGAAACTACTCTGTATAGAAAATAAACATGGTACACTACAAAAAGATCAAGCACAAAAGAATACAGTGTAGGAGAAAGTGAACAACAAGGAATATATAAGACATATACAAAAGAAATAGTTAGGACTTTCAGCCAAGATGGAGGCATAAATAGAAACACTGTGCCTCCACTCACAACCAAAATTAAGGACAAAAATTTAAAACCAAAAAAAAAAAAAAAGAAAGAAAACCAGAACAGACAAAAAATTGAATTCTATAGAAATCCGACAAGATTCACCCAGACCAGTAAGAGGGGCAGAGTCAGCGGCCAAGGGAGAGGGATCCCAGGAAGAAAAAGCAGTAGCTAGTGGTCCCCGACCCACAGGTGGTGGTTGGCACACCCCAGGCATACAGGTGTCACTTACTGGGCGCAGGGAGGCAACGAGCAGACCCAACGAGGCGCACAAGGCGGCTGACCTCAGTCACACATTCACGCACAGATAAACCAGGCGAAAATAGGCAGCCAAACAGACTGCTCAAGCCAAACAGACTGCTCAAGCCAAACAGACTGTGCAACCCAGGGCCCCAGTGCCAGAAATAAAGCCTAAAAGCACCAATTGAAAACACGTGTGGGGGGTGAAGTGCTGGGAGAGACTCCCAACCTCACAGAGGGGAACAAAGTCTACAGAGAGGAGCAGGCAGCGTTGTTCCCTCTCTGACCCCGCCCCCACATACAGCATCACAACTCTGCCACTGGGTTGCCCTGCCCTGGTGAACACCTAAGGCTCCGCCCCTCACACGTAGCAGGCGCTACCAGACCAAAAGAAAAAAAAGAAAAAATAATGGCTCAAACGAAAGAACAAGTCAAACCACCAGAACCAATACTTTTAAGTGACCAAGAGAGCCAACCTATCAGATGCACAGTTCAAAGCACTGGTGATCAGGTTGCTCACAGAATTGGTTGATTTAGGTCGCAAATTAGATGAACAAATGAAGGCTACACTAAGTGAAATGAAGGGAAATGCACAGGGAACCAATGGTGATAGGAAGAAAACTGGGACTCAAATGAGCAGTGTGGAACAGAAGGAAGAAAAAAACAACCAAACAGAAAACAAGGAAGAAACAATAATTCAAAAAAATGAGGAGAGGCTTAGGAACCTCCAAGACATCTTTGAACGTCCCAACATCTGAATTATAGGGGTACCAGAAGGGGAAGAGGAAGAGCAACAATTGGAAAACTTATTTGAACAAATAATAAAGGAGAACTTCCCCAATCTGGCAAAGGAAATAGACTACCAGGAAGTCCCGAAAGCTCAGAGAGTCCCAAAGAAGATGGACCCAAGGAGGAACACACCAAGGCACATCATAATTACATTAGCCAAGATTAAAATGAAGGAGAGAATTCTAGAAGCAGCAAGGGATAAGGGCATAGTCACCCACAAACGAGTTCCCATCAGACTGTCAGCTGATTTCTCAAAAGAGATCTTGCAGCAAGAAGGGGCTGGAAAAAAGTATTCCAAGTCATGAAAAGCAAGGACCTACATCCAAGATTGCTCTATCCAGCAAAGCTGTCATTTAGAATGGAAGGAAAGATAAGGTGCTTCTCAAATAAGGTCAAGATCAAGGAGTTCATCATCACCAAGCCCTTAATATATGAAATGTTAAAGGGACTTATCTAAGAAAAAGAAGATAAAAATAGAAACAGTAAAAAGACAGCAAACTCACAGTTATTAACAACCACACCTAAAACAAAAGCAAACTAAGTGAACAATAGAACAGGAGCAGAACCACAGAAATGGAGATCACATGGAGGGTTAGCAACAGGGGAGTGGGGGGGGAGGTGCAGAGAATAAGTAGCATAGACAGTAGAGAGAAAATAGACAGGGGGAGGGCAAGAATAGTATGGGAAATGTAGAAGCTAAAGAACTTATGACACATGGACATGAACTAAAGGGGAGAACGTGGGTGGGAGGGGTGTGCATGGTGGAGGGGAATGAAGGGGGGGAAATGGGACAACTGTAATAACATAATCAATAAAATTAAAAAATGGAAAAAAAAGAAATAGTTAAATAGCAAAAGTCTTTCCTTACCAGCAATCACCTTAAATGTAAATGTATTAAATTCAATAGTAAAGCAATAGCTAAACACAATAAATTTTAAAAAATTAATCCAATTACATACTCTCTACCAGATTCATTTTAGAATTAAATTAAATGAAATTAGAATTCATTTAATTCTAAAATGAATCTCTCGTAAATAGTATATAATCACAAAGTAAGACTACACAAAAATATTCTATGCAAATAATGAAGAGAGCTGGAGTGCCTATGCTAATATCAGACAAAATAAAATTTAGCTCAAAACTTATGAGAGACAAAGAGGAATATAATACATTGGGTAAAAATGCATAGTACAGAAATTGACAGAACTGAAAAGAGAAATAATGTTATAATAATAGTTGGTGATTTTAATATACAACTTACAATAAAGTACAGAAGATATAACAGAAGATCAATAAGGTAAAAGACGACTTGAACAACAATACAACCTACCTATACCTAATAGACATGTTTAGAACACTCCTCCAAGCAATAGAATATATGCTTGGAGTCTTCTTGAGTACACATACAACACTCTCTAGGATGCTAGGTTATAGATATGACTCAATAAATTTTAAAAGATTGGAATCATAGAAAGTGTTCTTGAACATATAAATCAGTAACAAAAGGATAACTTAAAATTTTACAAATATGTAAATATTAAACAACACTTAAATAACAGGTCAAAGAAGAAATCACAAAAGAAATTATAGTACTTTCAGATAAATGAAAACAAGAACACTACATATAGATGAAAATATACAAGATGCAGCAAAAGCAGTGTTCAGAGGGAAACAGAGCTTATAAACATACACATTTCTAAAAAAAGAAAGATTCAACAACCTAACCCTACACCTTGAAGAATGAGAAAAAGAAGAGCAAATTAAACCTATAGGCAGCAAAAAGAGGGAAACAAATTAGAACAGAAATAATAAAAATAAAGACTAAAGAAGAGGGAATTATGACTAGAAACTGGTTCTTTGAAGAGATCAATAAAATTTATAAGCTTTTGCCCCAGATGGTGTGGCTCAATTGGCTGGAGTGTCATCCTGTAAACCAACAGTCACAGGTTTAACTGCTGCTTAGGGCAAGTGCCTAGGCTGCAGATTCGGTATTGCATCAGGGTGTGTCAAGAAGCGAACTGATGGATGATTCTCTCTCATGGATATTCTCTCTTGCATCAGTGTTTCTCTCCCTTTCTTTCTCCCTCCCTTCCCCCATCCTTGGCTGAAAATTAAATTTTTTTTGAAAAATCAATAAACTTTTAGAAAGACTAAATAAAAAAGATAGAAGATGCAAAAAACTATAATCACAAATAAAAGCAGGAAAAAACTGTAAGAGAATAAGATAGACAAAATTACATAACCTATATGAAATGGACAAATTTCTAGAAATGCACAAATTGCCAAAAGTGGCTCAAGAAAAAAATTGAAACTCTGAACAGACATATAACACATAAAGAGATTGAATCAGTTATCAAAATCTCCCAACAATCAAGTCTAGAAACTGAATGGCTTCCCTGGTGAATTCTACAGCCATTTAAAGAAGAAATAACACAAATCCTTCTCAAATACTTCTAAAAAATACACAAGGAAGAAAATACTTCCTAACTCAAAATCTATTAGGCCAGCATTTCTTTAGTACAAAAGTCAAAAACACCACAAAACACTTTCCCTCATACAGACCAATTTCCCTCATAAATATAGACACAAAAATCATCAAAAAAAAAAACAAACTAGCAAACAGAATCCAAATACACATTAAGTGGGATGTGTCCCAGAAATGCAAGTGATTCAACATTAGAAAAACCAATCAGTGTAACACAACCCATTACTAGAAAGAAGGGGAAAAGAACCACATGATCATTTCAAATTACAAAAAGCATTTGACAAAATCTCATGAGACGTCAAGGAGTCAAAACACATACTCATGGGGAAAAAACCCAAAAAACAAAAAACGAGGAAAAAACCACCCATACATAAAAACTAGAAATAGAAGGAAATTTTCTTAATATGATGAAGGGTATTTATTAGAAACACATAGGTAACTTTCTCTCTAAAAGCAGAATAAAAGACAATAATGTCCTTTTTTACCACAGCTTTCAACAAAGTAGTGTATGTTCTACCCAGGGCAATTATGCAAGAAAGAAACTTCATCCAAATATAAAAAAAGTAAAGATATCTCTATTCACAGAGGACATAATACTTTATATATAGAAATGTTCAATGAGCAAACAAAATACTAATAATATTGCAGGGTTCAAGATAACATACAAAAATTAAAGTTACAGCATACAAAATAAACACAAAAAAGCAGTTATTTTTGTATACTAACAATTAACAAACTGAAAGGGAAATTAAGAGGGAAATTCTACTTACAGTAGCATCAGAAATAATAAAATACTTAAAAACTTAAGGTGAGAGACTTGTACACTGAAAACTAAAAATACATTGCTGAAAGAAACGAAACTAGATACCAATATGTGGAAAGACATCCTGTGTTCATGGATTGGGAGACTTATTGAGATGTCAATGCTATCCAAAACAATCTACAGATTTAATGTATCACGATCAAAATGCCAATTATTTCTTTGAAGCAATACAAAATTCCATGCAAAATTCTTATGAAATCTCAAGGAAGGGGCCCTTAAAAGTCAAAACAATCTTGAAAAAGAAGACGGACGCTGGAAGGTCTTGCACTTCCTGATTTCAAAATGGCATGGTGCTACCATAAAGACAATCATATAGAGATCAATAAAATACTCTCGAAAGAAACCCTCAAATATACAGTCAAATGAATTTTGACAAGCGTGTCAAGCCCACACACCAGGGAAAGGGCATTATTTTCAAAAAACAGTGCTGAGGAAAGTGGATATTCACATGCAAAACAATGAAGTTGAACCTTGATCTTACATAATTTACAAAATTTAACTCAGAGGATAAAATACCTAAATGTAAGAGCTGAAATTCTTAGAAAAAAATGCAGGACAAGAGCTTTATAACATTATATTTGGCAATGATTTCTTGGCTGTGACACTAAAAAGCATAGGTACATTGGACTTCATCAAGTTTAGAAAATTTTGTGTATCAAAAGACACTCAAGAGTGAGAAATGGGATAAAGTATCTGTGCTGGTAAGACTGTAGTACTCGGAATATATTCCTTACAGCCCCATAGTAACGAGACAAAAAAACCCAAAAACATATAAATATACCAATAAATGGTCAAACAACTGAATTCTTCTCCAAAGAAAGTGTGTAATTAACCAACAAGCACACAGAAACATGTTCAATGGCATTAGTCATCAGAGAAATGAATTTTTTTTAATGTGGTAGCATTTTGCACCCATTAGGGTGGCTGTTAATCACAAAAGAAAATGGAAGACAGGTGTGAGAAAATCTTTGTAACCTTGGATTAGGCAAAAAGTTCTTATATATGACACCGAAAATATCATCCATAAAAGAAAACAACAAAGAAAGATTAACTGGGCTTCATCCTTTTTTCCTCTGCAAGAGACACTGCTGGGGGAATGAAAAGATAAGTCATTGACTGGGAGGAAATACTCGCAAATCATGTATCAGTTCCTTAAAAAGTTAAAACACACTAACCATACAACCAAGCAATGCCACTTCTAGGTATTTAACCAAGTGAAAAGAAAGCCTATGTTCCTACAAAATTATGTACTCCAATATTTATAGCAGCTTTATTCATAATCACCAATAACCACAAATATCCCACAAATAATTAGTTTTATATAAATATAATGTACTATGGTACATCCATGTAATGAAATACTATTCAACAATTAAAAGGAATGGACAATTGGCATATGCCACAGTATTAATAAAGCTCAAATGCAGAAACTACATCTATATGGTATAATTCCAATTATGATACTTTCTGGAAAACTACTGAGACAAAGAATAGATCACCATTATTAGAGAATGGAGACAAAAGGACTAACTACAGAGTCAGTAAAATAGAATTCTGGGGGTGACTGGTACATGCAAATTAAAACTTTTGATTTAAATTCAACAGGGATCTTTTGCAGAAATTACTAAGATAATTCTCAAATAAGTATGGAAAAGAAAGAAACAACAATAACCAAAATAATTTTAAAGTCAGAAAATGCATATAATGTGATTTCTATAAAGTTACAAACATACACAAATTAATATAAAAAACAAAAATGGAGTGTTTTACCTATTTATCGTATTTGTATTTTTCACTCCAAAAAGCACTGTGAACATTCTACCCTGGCCAGGTGGCTTGCTTGGTTTAAGCTTTGTCCCCTACACCAAAAGGCTGTGCATTAGATTCCCCAGTCAGGGCACATACCTAGGTTGCAGTTTCAATCCCCAGTTGGGGCTTGAACATAAGAGAGGCAACCTATTGGTGTCTGAGTCTCTGTCTGTATTTCTCTCTGTGTCTCCCTCTCAAAAATCAATAAACATATCCTGGGTGAGGAGAAAGAGGGGTGAGGGGAGGTGAGGAGGGCAAGGGGAAGGGAAGGGGAGGGGAGGGGAGGGGAGGGGAAGTAAAGGGAAAAGAAAAAAAGAAAAGCATTGTGAACATTCTACCTCATTTGTTTTAATTACTTAATACATGTCATAAGTGTATTTAAAACATGTTGGAGAAAATTTAGACTTTGTCTAATTTTTTAATATAAACAATGCTGTCACATATGTTTCCTCAATTACACAAACATTTGCAGCACAGGTTCCTTGTAATGAACATTGATAAAACATGCAATTTTTGATTGCCAAATTTCCCTCTAAAAATATTGTACCAATTTGCACTCCTTTTACCAGTGTATGATGTATTAGTTAAATATAAAAATATATTTTATATATTAAAGCTAGTACAATTTTTGTTTTATACCAATACAACTTTAAAAGATAAAACACACTGTTCATCCTTCCTGCTCTAAACCCTAACCCTCTTGCTTTATAAATAAAGTCCATTGCCAGGATTTTGGATCATATACCAACATGTCTAATGATGGTTTCAGGATATTTGCAAAATTTTGAGAATCTCAATTTATGCATATTTTCCTTAAGTAAAATATAGCGGTGCAGCGTGATTATTCTCTGCTCACCTTTTTAATTGAGTCTCTTATTTGGTGCATCCAACTTTGTCTTAGTAATCTGTACATTTCGCTTTATGTATCCTCTAACAGCTTTAAAAGTATTTCCCTTGGTGGAAATGTTATAAATAAATGATGAGTTCCAATCTTTAATGTAACACTATACCATCCTTTAGCCTTCATTTTTGTTCTGATTGTAGCTTTAAAAGTCTTGTTTTAACTTATCATTGTTTCCATAAGTATCTCTAACATTATTCTTATAGTACCAGCAATCTTACAATACATCCTTGGTCACATGCCCATCTATGCTATTTTTATATGTCATCTTCCTTAACCTGGCATTACTCTGTAAGCATTAGCTTTCGCTTTTGTTCTTAACTAAGAACACCCAACATTCATTAAATAACTATTCACTGACACAGTTTACATGCTAGGTAGTTTGGTAATTTTCATCTTCAAGAATGAAAATTTTCCATTATTTCTGATTATCTTGGTTTTATAATGTACTTTACCTAAAAGAACACCACCACCACCCTCTATCTGCCCACTTTCTCTGAAGATTTCTCCAATAACCAAGGTACATTACATTATTTCATAATCACCAATGTTATCTTCTAAGCTGACCTGATTACTGCTTCTCAGTGTCCCTCACTCTTTTTATCTTCTCCAATCCATCTCACAGTCAAAATAAAATGCAATAAGAATTTTTTTCCTTTTGTCAAGCTTCTGAGGGATAAAAATGGAAACAAAACTAGTAAATTAGCAAGCAGGAAATCAGTGAGGATATAGGTGTACGCAAAACACTTCAATCAACTGGGTATCGATGGCTATGGACCACATCATCCAATAACAGCAGAATTCACATTGTCTTCAAGCTCAGATGGAAAATACATCAAGATAGATGACTTTCTGGGCCATAAAATGTGTCTTAACAAATTTGAAAAAATAGAAATAATACAACATACATGTAAGCTCTAAGGCTAGAATAAAACTGAACTAGAAAGTAATTAATAGAAAGCTGGAAAATCCCATAATATGTGGAAGATTATAAACATTCTTCTATATAACACATAAACCAAAAACAAAATCTCAATAGAAATTTTTAAATATTTCAATTAAATGAACATGAAAATGCAACTTATCAAAATTTATAGAAGGCAGTAAAAGCAGTCTTTAAAGAGAAATTTATAGCATTCAATGCATATATGAAAAAATAAAGCTAAAATTCAAGTATCTAAGCTTCCATCTTGTGAAACCAGAAAAAGAGCAAATGCAATCAAAAGTAACAGAACAAAATAAATCAAAGAAGCAGGGGACCCAACAGCTGGGCTGTGGACTGGTGTTGCTCTGGGCCTCTTAGGAACCTGGCTGCACAGCAGGAGGTGAACTCGAATGTAATTTGCTTGAATCATCCCCAAACCATCCCCGACCCCCAATCCGTAGAAAAATTGTCTTTCAGGAATCTGGTCCCTGATGTCAAGGCTGGGGACCACTGCTCTACAATGTCTTCCAGAAGACAAAAGAACACTTCCAAACTCATTGGGAAATGTTAACCTAAGGCCAAAATCAGACAAAAAAGCATTACAAGAAAACTACAAACCAATATCTCTAATGAACAAGGATGTAAAAATCCTCAACAAGATTATCAGTAAGTCAAAATTTAAAATGTATTGAAAGAATTATGAGTGGGGACACCAAAAAAGGAATTTATTAAAAACTGTGAATTTATTCTTACATGTTTAAATTTTAATCACCTTCAAAGTACTCTCCATTTGATGCAATACACCTATCAAGACTTTTTTCCACCATTCAAAACAATTGTTGTACTCATCAATTTTGATGCCTTTTAGTGCTTCCACTGTTTTTTGTTTCACCTCTTCCACATCGGAAAAACGTTTCCCTTTGAGGACCTTTTACATCCAGGAAAACAAACAAAAAAAAAAGTTGCTTGAGGTGAGATCTGGTGAAAAGGCAGGGTGAGGCAGGGGGGGGTCATGCTGTTTTTGTTCAAAAACTGCTAAACACTCAACTGTGGGCATGCACTCATAAATCAACCATCATGAAACTGGGCAATCACACTGAAATTCTTCAAAAAAATTTAATGAAGCCAAATGCAGCCTCTCACAACAATGCCAGTTGGTACACTAATACAGATGGGTTCTTAGAACACTCACCTAGTGGGGGAAGCCTGTGCTACACGGGGTTCACCCTCCAGAAGGTAATCTGGTTTTTTGAACGTCCCCCCTCGTACACCATAACCATCTGGGGCTTATCCTAGATGTAAGATTGGTTGACATTTGAAAATCAAATAGTGTAACCCATCACATTAAGAGACAAAAAGAAAAATCACATGGTCATATCGATAGATGCAGGAAAAGCATTCAACAAAATCCAACACCCACACATGATTAAAAATAAAACAACTTTCATCAAACTAAAATACATGAGAACTTCCTCCATTTGATAAAAAATACACACACACATACACACACAAAAGTCCTACAGCTAACAATATACATAATGGTGAGAAAATAGAAGCTTTCCCTCTAAGATAAGGAACAATGCAAGAGTGTCTCTTCTAACAACTCCTTTTCAACATAGTACTGGAAGTCCAGGCTAATGCAATAGACAAGAAAATGGAATTAAAAATACGCAGACTAGGAAGGGAGAGGAAAACATCACATTTTCCTTGTATGCAGATTACCTGATTGTCTACATAAAATATCTGAAAGAATAGACAAACAAAATCCACCTGGAACCAACAAGCAATTATAATAAGGTTGTAAGGTTGTAGACTATAAAGTTAATATATAAAAGTCAGTAACTTTCATATATACAAGCAATGAACAAGTAAAATGTCAAATATAAACATATTAGCATTTATATTATTGCCACCCCCCAAAAAATACTTACATACAAATCCTACAAAATATGGGGAATACTCTATATAAGGAAAACTACAAACTCTGATGAAAGAAATCTAAGAACTAAATAAATGGAAAGCATCCTATCCATGTTCATGGATGGATAGGAAGACTCAATAGTATCAAAATGGCAGTCCTTCCCAACTTGATTTATAGATTCAACACAATCCAAATCAAATTCGAGCAAGATATTTTGTGTGTATCACAAACTGAGGCTGAAGTTTATATAAAAGGCAACAACCCAGAATATCCAACATAATATTAAAGGAGAAGCACAAAGCTGAAAATCTGATACTACTCAACTGTAAGACTTACTATAAGACTATAATAACCAAACAGTATGATATTGGCAAAAGAACAAACAGATCAGAGGAACAAGATAAGAGTCCAGAAACAGACCCACACAAATACATTCAACTGATCTTTGACAAAGGAGCAAATGTGACACAATGGAGAAAAGATAAGTCTCTTCAACATATGGTGCTGAAACTGAACACCCACATGCAAAAGATAAATAAACCTAGACATATCAATAGGTCTTAAACTGTTTACAAAATGAACTCAAAATGAATGAAAGATCTAATGTAGCCTCAGTGGAATGAGTGCCAGACTGTGAACCAAAGGGTTGCAGGATTGATTCCCAGTCAGGGCACATGCTGGGTTGCAGCAGGGTCCTCAGTTGAGAGTGTGCAAGAGGCAACCTATCGATGTTCCTCTCACTTATCAATGTTTCTCTCCCTCTTTCTCCCCCACTTCTCCTCTCTCTAATAAAATTAATTAAATCTTTAAAAAATAAAAGACCTAAATGTAAACACAAAAGAATAAAACTCTGAAAAGGTAACGGAAGAAATTCTAGATCATCTTGGACCTGGTGCTTACTTTTTAGATGCAAAAGTAAAGGCACAAGCTATGAAAAAAATAGCTGGTAAACTGGATTTCGCTACAATTAAAAACTTCGGCTACACAAAGACACTGTCAAGAGAATGAGGTGACAAGTCCCAGATTGTGTAATAATATTTATAAAAACATTTTTGTGTTTCTAACATGTAAAGTATTATTGCAAATATATGGAGAGGGTTGGCTGGGATGGGAATAAAAGACAGAAAACTGTACTTAAACAACAATTAAAAAATGTATATGAAGAATGCTTAAAACTCATCTATAAGAAAACAAACAATCTGCTTAAAATATGGGCTAAAGGTCTGAATCAACACCTCACTACAGATGATATAAAGATGGCAGATAAGCATATGAAAAGATACTCAAATCATATCATTAGTGATATGATATTGCAAATTAAAAAAACAATAATACCTCTATGCACCTATTAGAATTATGAAAACCCAGAATACTAAGAAAACCAAATAATGGTGAGGATGCAAAGCAACAGGAACTCTATTACATTGCTGGTGGGAATGCAAAGTGGTACAGGAACTTTGGAAGACAGTCTGGCAGTTTCTTGCAAAACTAAGGAAACTCTTACCATATAATCCAGCAATCCACTCCTTGGTATTTACCCAAAGGAAATGAAAACTTCTGTCCAATAAAAAAAAATTTTTATAGAAACACTTATAGCAGCTTTGTTCATAAATGCCAAAACTTGAAAGCACCCAAGATGTACTTCAGTAGATGAATGAATAAACAAACTGTGGTATATATGACAATAAAATAGTACTCAGCACTAAAAAGAAATGAGCTATCAAGCAACAAAAAGACATGGAGGAGGTTCAAATGAATATTACTAAAGAAGCCAATCTGAAACAGCTACATTCTATGATTTCAACAACATGGCATTCTGGAAATAGCAAAACTATAAACACAATACAGTAAAAAAAAGATCAGCAGTTGTCATGGGTTAGGGGGCAGGAAGGATAAGATGAATACATGGAACACAAAAAATTTTTAAGGCAGTGAAACTTTTCTGTATGGTGCCATAATAGTAAACACATGTCATTTGTACATTACCAAAACCTGTAGAATGTTACAACACCAAGAGTGAACCCTAATGTAAACTCTGGACTTTGGGTGTTAATAACATGCCAGTGAAGTTTATCAACTGAACAGATGTACTACTCTGGTATGTGATGTTCATAGTGGGGATGGCTGCATGTGTGTGGGGTAAGGAAATATGGGAAGTCTCCATATCATGTGTTCAATTTTGCTGTGATCCTAAAACTGATGTTAAAAATTAAGTCTTTAAAAAACAACAATTTATCAACATCAATATTTTCAGATGATAATTTATGTCCTTGACTTATTTATTTTTTCCCTAGGCAATTTTATGATTTCATGTAGATTGAAAGCATGAGTGTGCAAGAGTGCATGTGTAAACAAAGAAACAGAAGCACAATGCCTTCCCTGTCTGCTTAAACATGTAGTACCCGCATCTGTTTATCATGTACTCTGCCACAAATGAGAGGGGGGAAAAATAAAATGCAGAATGTAACTAGTAGTCTGCTCATTTCCTAGCACAACATCCTGTTTTATAAATTCTTATTAACTGAATCAAGAACAAGGGTTAAATAGCAGTATCTGAAGCATAGTTTATTTCCATTTACATGCAGTTTCATTTGTGAAGTACAAGGTCCTATTCTTTAATCAGAAAAATTCACTCTTTAGGTAGACATATAATATAATCTCATTAATTAAGGTCCCTCTTTGTATCATTTCTAAATTTCACATGAGTTATCTTAAAGAATCTCTTAGATGTGAATACACACACACACACACAGGTAGATGACTGTGAGGTACCACATGATTTGCTAAGCAAAGCAACTAAAATGACAATGGTATTATTTTTAAAACTGCTTTTCTTTTTTTTAAACTGCTTTTCAATAATTTCAATAAGTACTACTCTGTAACTACATTAAAGTAATATACTCATTTATTATTTTCACTGGAATTATAATTGTTACCTATGTTATGACAATGAATTAAGCATATTGAGAAAATATTTTGCCTAATATAACATACATTAATATACATTCTTTATATTATACAAAATTTAAGTAGCATTCTATCAAGAAAGCAAAGTTCCAAACACACTATTCCTATTAAAATTTAGCTTATAGCTCTGGCTGGTATGGTTCAGTGGATTAGCGCTGGCCTGCAAACCAAAGGGTCACTGGTCAGATTCCCAGTCGGGGCACACACCTGGGCTGTTGGCCAGGTCCCCAGTAGAGGGTGTGGGAGAGGCAACCATGCATTGATGTTTCTCTCCCTCTCTTTCTCCCACCCTTACCCTCTCTCTAAAAATAAATAAATAAAATTGTTTTTTAAAAAATCAGCTTATATATGAGACTTTCTAGCTCTTTTAGTGAATAAAAAGAATGCCCAAGTAGAATTAGATCCTCCAACTTATATAGCAATTCATATTACATAATGGCCCAAATAATAAATGGGCAATATTAACAAACAAGAAATAGGAAGTAGTAAACTTTTGAAACATTAATCTAGAAAATCTCAAATATTAAAGAAAGAAAAAGATAATTTATGCCAAAATTGAATTACATGTTCAATGGGACAAAAATTACAATTTCATTGAAAATATAAGGTTGCTTGTTATTCTGATCTTTCTCTTCTAATAACATTACAAAAAGCTATACTTCTTAAAAGTTTTGGGTAATATAACCTTAAAATCAAAACAAAATATAGCAAAGTGGTTTAAGAGTTTGGGCTCTAAAACCAGACTGTCTGGGCTCTTAGAACAAATATGTTTTCTAACTCTGTAACACACCATGCCTCAGTATTACCATCTCTCAAAAAGTAATAACAGAAGAAGAACCATACTTAAAATATGATTGTTAAGAGGAGTAATTGGAAGAATGTCTGTTAACTTTTTAATAAATATTAACTCCAAACTACAGCAGGAAGGAATAGAGAAAAATATAAAATGTCAGCTCTACAAAGGCAAGTATTTGTCTTTTCATAGCTATATTATTAATGCCTGAAACCTAATAGGCATTTGTTGAATTAACAAAGTATGTGTATATAAATACACATACTTTAAAAGCAGAGGATACAAAATCCAAAGTCGAGTTAATAAACTAGCCAAAGTTTATAGCTATTTTGTTTAAAAGAAAACCAAAAAACACTTGAGGGTTGGATTCTCACTGGTCGTGACTCATTTAGCAGTGACACTTAAAGCTGGTGAAGGGGGAAAGAAGGAAGCTAAGCAGTCATTAGGAGGTGAGTTGAAGGAGTAGCATTTGTTAAAATGGAAGAAAGTTAAATTTGGAAAAGCCCCCATAAATGATCTTATACACACATGCAATCCCACAACATGGATGAATGTCCCTGGACTTAAGGAAAATGACAAGTCAAAATAAGACTCTCACTTGAAGAGAGCTATCAGTTTTTTGGTATGGCTCAAACTTTCCCCAAAACTTTACACATTAACCTCTGAAAATTCCATGATAAACACATTCCAGCTTTTTCCCCAAATTCTGCCTCCGTATCATCTTCATATCCAGTCCCATTTTACATTCAGTACTATCCTAGTTTTATCTTATAAACTCCATCACGAAATGGCACCTAGAACCTAAATGCTCTCCAGTAATCTCATCTTCCACTATTAATACCTCTTCCATTACTCTAATTCCAAAGTGCTTGTTATTTCCTGTACAAAACCAACTCTCTTCTGCTTCTGTGATGTTGCACATACTACCTTTATGGCCCACACACCCCTCTTCCTGAAACAACTGGAAAGCTCCAACCTTCCTGAAATCTAGGCAGAGTTAGGGATCACATTTACAAGCTTTCATTCATTTGAGTGGTACAGACCACTCAAAGTATTTTTGCAATATATTGTGTAGGTGCATATAATATTATTTTGTAAATAGTAGTGTTACAAATTACATTCAGTTACCTTTTATGATTTGACTCTATGTTGACTTTTTAAAATAAACTTTATTTTTTAAAGCAGTTTTAAATTCACAGCAATTGCCACATATTTCCAGTGATTAATTCACATTTCTAGCTTTTCAGGAGACTGTATGATGTTTTAGGAAGAACTGTCTTTCCATTCTGTTTCTATGGAATTGTCTACTACCTGGTAGAATAATTAGCAAGTGTAAAAACAAAGATATATGTTGCCATTAATATTAATAAAGTGTTTTTAATGCTATTGTGCATGGAATCTGTTTCTCATTATAATTTCTAACTACAAAAGGTAAATTATATAATTTACCTTTTAATTTAACTGAAATTTCTCACTTCTGGAAATCTGTAAAACACCAAAGCTATAAAGGGAGTCAGATTACAGTAAACTCTACCCCTGGTTCCTCTCTGGTGAAGAATATTCACTCTTGGCCAAAGTAATATACACTTTGTGTGTCAGTGTCCACCTAAATACTATGTGAAGAAGGGAGAAAAATCTAAGAGCATCAGCTGGACTTATCCAAACTAGAGCTCTGATGAGGGATCAGAATCAGTAGTCAGATGCAAAATAACAAATCTAACAAACAGGAGTAAAATCATAATCACAAAGTAGAACCAAGAGAAAACTGAATATAAAGTATTGTATCAAGACCAGAACAGGCTGGAAAACAACAATAATGTTCAAAGACTACAGGAATGTAATATGTGGACCTGTGGCAGAGTCAAGACATTCATGTATATCTCTATTACTAATCCAACTTAATTAAAATTTGAAAAGGATTACAGGCATAATTCATTAACATTTTAAGAGAAAAGTTTAAATTTAAATAAATTAATTTAAATATAAAGCTCTCCAAACTATTCTTATGCCATTTTAGATCATGCAACTCACTGATCACAAACAAATGTTATTGATTGGTCTGCTCTAAATTTAAAGTGTTTAAAATGCTAAAAAGTAAAAATGAACCCCAAAGAAATTAAGTTGTCTATATTAAATTACCCTGCACTAAATATTTGAAAGAATATTTGCAAACAGAAAACTGACAAAATTATAGTAATGTTTCCATATGCTTTACATGAAATCTTCATTGTGATTTTTTAAACTTACAGTTTTTCCAAAATTCAAACACCACCACCACTTATCTTCTCCCAGCTGATCATTACACCCTTTTAGGTATTTTCCTAATGAACATACCTATTTACACAAATAAGAATTGTCTAAGAGCTTCATAAAGAAATATATATCACCAGTTTAATGACTGCACAGAAGGAACCATATTCCAAATATGCCCCTTGCCTAAAGCGAATATACATATTAAAGAGTTTCTGAAAAAAATTTAATCTTATGGGAGAATGTCCTTTAAAAAAACACCTTATAAATAAGAAAGTTTGTATAGCCCTACAATTTTCATATAACAATTATTTCAACCATGGCCTTACCACAAAATCCTAAGAAGAAATTATGAAATTTAACAAAACACAGAGGGTGAATTTTCTTAATCTGATGAAAACATCACTGAAGGCCAGCTTTTTTTTCAATATCCCTTAAAATATGTGTGAATATATTAATCCATTAAATAAAGCTTTCCAGAAACAAAAATTAACATTTCACCCATGATTTATGGCTGAAGTTTATCTTTTCATAGAATCACTATCGCCATCTTTTATTAACTGTTTGTAAAATATTTGCAAAACTGGATCAGTACTACTAATTCTAATTTTGAAAAAGAACAATATTAAAAGCCTTTCTCAATGCATTCTGCACATTTCTGTTCTCTGAATTAGGGACAAATCTGTAGTCTCCAAGAGATATTCTGAAATATTTTTCTACATGCTTAATGCAAACTTAAAAAGCCAAAACCATCTTCTTTTGCTGCCCACCATTTCATAACTCCACTGGTACTTAAAATCTAATCATAAATGCAAGGCAATGTTTTAGACATGTTGGTACACAAAAATGTTTTAGATTTTAAAAGCCCACTCTTAAGGAACTTAACATTCACTAAGACAGAAAAAAATACAGAATCCATGATAGGTAGACTTTTAAGTTTCTTGATGTAAAGAATATGTATCTATTAAGTTTGATGGAGCTGTGCATAAACAAATTTTATGGGACCATGCTCAGAAAGATATAGGTTCTTAATAAATTCTTATGACTAAACTTCAAAGAATGTGGACAGATGAAAGATATAGAATTATAGCAGTTCATTACTTTGTGGATTAGGTTAGGAAAATTTCTTTTATAACTAATTAATTACAAAAAGCAAAATAGTAATACAGTGGTTCTTTGTTACTCATTGTTAATTCATTCTTGAACTCATGAAGAGTACTGAAACTCATGAGTACCAACAATGCAGCATTTTCTCTTGTGGGGTGGTAACTGACTCATACAAGCTCTAGCAAGTGCACTAAGTCCTGAAACATTTTTTTCTTTTCAAAATGCAACAAGTACAGGGTTTGACAAGTTGGAAAGCCGGTAAGTACTGAGGTATGACTGCATTATATTGGAGAAAGTCACAAAATCTCCCTTAACAAAGAAATCATAGTTAACAACAACAATTAGTCCTCCTGGCATTAAGAACAAAGAACAGTACAACTTCAGTTCTGTAGTATTCTTGCCAAAAACAAAAACCTGAATTTAAAACCACAAGGATAATTACATAAACCCAAACAGAGGGACATTCTACAAAATAACTGGCCAGAATTCTTCAAAAGTGTCAAGGGCATGAAAGACTGAGAAAAGGCTGAGGAACTTTGACTGGTTAGAGGAAAGACAGGACAACTAAATGTAATGCGTAATTCTAGACTGAAACCTGGATCAGAAAATGGACATCACTGGGACAATTGATAAAATCTGAGTAAGATCTGCATCTTAGTTGATAATATAGTATCAGTTTTGTTAATTGTGCAAGTGTAATGGCCAAGGTTTAAGGGCAGAGCAGAATGTTTACTCATGACAATGAGGGAAGGTATTTGTTTCCTTAAATGATATGGCCGCGTGGCAATGATGCTGTTTACAATTTATAAGGCACACCAACTTAGAATTTTCTTAAGAATTAAAAAATTAAGAAATTAAGAAAATTCTTAATTTTTTTTTTACTTTAAGAGAGTTTTCTATCAAACTTTGAACACCCAAATCTTAGACACAATTTTTTATATTATGCTGTTTCAATTTTGGATCATTTAAATCGTACAGCCCACAATCACACCACAAGAATGGGCTGATCAGTAAACCATGAGTTCCAAAGAATGTTAACTTAGTAATTTAAGGCTAGGCCAACATAATATGGTATTATAATACTGAAACTGTAGTTTATACACTTGTATATTTACTGTTAAATAAATACTATGTTCCATAATTAGAAGAAAAGTAACTTCAGGGGAATAAAACTTTTGCAGAGGCTGCAAAACAGCCTAGAATATTCCAATAGAAGGCTTTTCAGAATCCGCTGACTGTGAAATGGGGGGTGGAACAGAAAGTTAGGTGAAGTATATGTATAAGTCTCAGAACAATTATAACCATACTGTTTCATCACTGCTCACTGGAACACCATACTTGCCAGCTGCCCCAGGCAATCATCTTGATTAAATATACTCCAGAGATGCCTCTGATCAGGTTTCTCCTCTTTATGTCTCCAGTATTCCCCAATGCCATACTCCCTACCGTCAATAGTAGTGATTCAGGGAATTAGTGAAAGTGCAAACATTATTGTACTAAGTAAAAAACTGTAGGATATTATCACTGTTGCAGCTTAATATAGTTTCACATAATGATCCGGTTTAATGCTGACTATTATATTGAATTACCAGTTTGCTAGACTCATTTCCTATGTCTCAGTTCCTACAAACATGCAGCATTTCTGTCACGTGCTCTTTTTAAACATTAGATACTCTAGAGACAACAAAACCTCTACTAACTAAAATCTGTATAGTATGAGTGACTCCATGTATTAAGTATCTGGAACAAGTAATGTTTTGCATTAATTCCCAAAACACTTAACTACATAAATGGCAAACCTAAATTATACTCAAGTCTCCCTTGATTTCACTGCTCAGGACTATACTTTTATCTCCCCAACCACAATAGGTCTATAAGGGATATTCTTATGAGAGCTAAGTTTCACGTGAGGGAATCTGGTGAAAAGGCTCATATAAAGGTGAGGTTTTCTGGTACATAACCTACTGTCTTCTACTACCCCAACCCCATTCTCTATTATATGTAAAATGGTAAGTTTCATTGTCTTCAGCCCCAGTTGCCAGTGTTCACACCTTTCTATACATCCAGTTCACCTAAACCCACCTCCATTCTTCTTCTTCCATTTCTATAATCTCTTTATATTTCAAATGTAACAGTCACAGAATTAAGTGATAAATCTTTTCTTCCAAAGTTTCACAGAGTTTTACTACTCATGCCATACATGGCACCTATTCACAAAATGCCTTGTTTTATATTTCTACCTGACTATTTTGGGCGTTACATCAAGATCATGGTCTGGGACATCTTTGTACAGAAACATCTCAGCTACCTGGAACACAGCTGAAAACTAGGTCAAATATTCTCCCATACTCTGAATTCTCTTAGTTACCTACTGTCCATTATTGACTTCCACTTTCCATCTGTATACCACCCTATAATATCACTCATAAGTGTCATCTACTCACTTCCTGACCACTGCTCTTCACATTTGGTGAAGATGTTTGCACCTTGGTCAGATTTCTTCCTTACCATAAGTCCTATCATCATGGGCAATGTCTATCTACAACCCAAGTCTCAAGTTTATTGAACCTCTTCAAGTCCAATGACCTTCACCACATATCCTTTATAATTTAGCAACCAACTTTCAGAGTCAATGTAACCAAATCTTCCAATGTTCACAGCTCTCTTGTGCCCAGGCTATCTTTATATTGTTCCTCAATCACAGCCTAGCACTTACTCCTTTCATTGTCCACCTGTCCTTTCATTAACTCTTCAGTATGTCTACACATGAATGATCTCCTAAACTACTTCCTCACCAACACTTTTTATCTCTGGTCCTTCAGTAGGATCTGTCTTGCCTGAAAGTCTAAGCCTAAAATAGTCGCACAAACTCTCTTCTCTTAAACATCCAAGCTATTAAACAGTGTTGGAAAAAGGATGAGAGAGACATGAAAATTGATACCACTCTAAATTTTGGTCTCCAATATCAGATAGAATCTTAATTCCACTGAAGAAATCTTTATGTTCATGTTGGGATCCCTCTGCCACTGTTTTCAACAAATAGTCTAATAATTTTCACTAAGACCCTTTTGTATAGGCAACTTCTACCCTCAAACTTTTTTTTTTTTAAAGAGGTTACTAGTTACAAACTACCTATTTGATGTATTGTCTCCACCTCACTTTGTCCTTCAATATTATCTCAGAAAATAGTGTCCTTCCCCTTGCTCTTGGTCCTTTCTCCCCATGTTAATATTTCATTCTCTACTAGCTCTTTCCCTAAGTCTACAAACAACTCAAGTGTCCCATCTATCACTGAAAACATAAAAACTACAGCTCACAGCTGCACTAGGTACCACACTCCATTTTCCTTCCTAGAGAAGCAACTCACAAAACTGCACAGTTTCCGTATCATTTTTCATTCCTTCCTATAGTGTTTTTTTAATGTTATTTTAGTCCTAGTTCTTGGATGAAACCACTCTTTCAAACAAGCTAGAATATATTTTATAATACTATGAAATTACTACTGACAATTTAATATTTCTTAGTTATCTTTTATAGATACACTAAAATATTTACAGATGAAATGATATACCAGGGAAATGAATAAAGGATTCAAGGCATGCAGATGAAGTAGTATTAGCCATGAGTTGATAACTGTTGAACATGGGTAATAGTTATATAGGGATTCACTATACAATTAATGGGTTGGCAAAAAAATTTGTTTAGTTTTTTCCGTATAACAAAAGACACATTTTTGGCTCTGGCTGGTGTGGCTCAGTGGTTGAGTTCTGGTCTGTGAACCAAAAATGAAGTACAATAAAATAAAATTGAATTAAAATAAATAAATAAATAAATAAATAAAATGTTAAAAATAAAAACACACATCTTTCACTGTCACCAACAACTTTATTGATTTGAATACTTTGAGTATGTCAGCTATCTCTCAAATGGTATAAGGTTGAATGTTCTCAATTAATGTCTCAATTAGATCACTATCAACTTCAGGTGACCTACCTGACCATGTAGCATCGTCCAGCGAGAAATTGCCAGCATAAAACTTTGCAAACCACTTTTGACATACACTGCACAATCCTTTATTTGCATTTCAGTTGCATTTTTACCTTTCTTGAAATAATAATGAATAACATGCCAAAAATGTTGTGTATTTTCTTCCATCTTCAATATGAAAATGGCTACACAAAAATTCATCAACTTTTAAGGTTTTTTACAAATGCATACTGATATGACAGCTGTCACAGGACAATCTAACAAAATTGTTTTGAATGAAGTTCAAGACAACTAAGCTCTACTAGAGCCATCTTATGGGAGAAACCAAACGAACTTTTTAGCCAACCCCATACATCTAGTTTTGTTTATGCTTTAAAATTTCCTTAATAAAAAGCTGATAATAATAAAAACACAGATCTCTTCACTACGTTAATCCTTCAATAGACTATGGTTTTTGATCACCACAGAAGTCACAGAAATGACTCCAAAATCTTTATTTCAGATATGACTTTATTATCCTTTCCCTATACAATTTCTTAGATGCAAAACTGTGACTTTTTTGTGACATTCCTATCTTAAACTGAGTTTCTTAATAGTGCCCCACTTCTGTTTTTTAAAAAATAAAATTGATTTAATAAAATTAAATTTTACTATTATGGTTTTCCTCCAAATTATTCACCTCAAATAATGAAATCATCTCACCACCTAAGCTGGAAAATCAGAAACCCTAAGATAAGCCTTGACTCCTCCTTAATATCTTGCCTATTTTAGGTCTCTAGGACTTCTGGCCAAGATAGAGGCATAGGCAGATACACTGGGCCTCCTCCCACAACCAAAAGATGGACAACAACAAATTTAACAACAAAAAACAACCAGAACTGCCAGAAAAATCAAACTGAATGGAAGACCAACTACCAAAGAGTTAAAAAAACAATCATCCAGATCAGTAGGAGGAGTGGAGACAGGCAGCCAGGGCAGAGAGGACTTGCGAAAGACAGCAGCTGGCAGAGTAGGCAGCCCCACATTTGCTTGCGGATAAACCAGGTGGAACAGCTGGGGAGTGACACAGACCACAACCTAGGGTTCCAGTGCAAGGAAATAAAGCCTCAAAACTTCTGACTGGAAAAACATGTGGGGACTGCAGCGATGGAAGGAAACTCCCAGCCTCACAGGGAAGTTTGCTGGAGAGACCCACAGGGTCCAAGAATGTACACAAACCCACGCACCAGGAATCAGCACCAGAAGGGCCCAATTTGCTTGTGGGTAGCAGGGGAAAAGTGACTGAAGGCCAGTAGAGAGCCGAGCAAGCGGCACTGTTCTGTCTCAGACCCCTCCCCAACATACAACATCACAACCCAATGATGTGGGTTGCCCTGCCCGAGTGAATACCTAAGATTCTGCCCCTCACTACATAACAGGTGCGTCAAGACAAAAAAAATAGCCCAAACGAAAAAACAGACCAAAGCTCCAGAAAAAATACAACTAAGCAACAAAGAGGTAGTCAGCTTATCAGATGCACGGTTCAAAACACTGCTATCAGGATGCTCACACAACTGGTTGAATTTAGTTGCAAATTAGATGAAAAGATGAAGGCTACACTAAGTGAAATCAAGGAAAATGTACAGGGAACCAATAGTGATGGGAAGGAAACTGGGACTCAAAAATCAACGGTGTGGACCAGAAGGAAGAAAGAAACATCCATTCAGAAAAGAATGAAGAAACAAGAATTAAAAAAAAAATGAGGACAGGTTTAAGAATCTCTGAGACATCTTTAAATGTTCCAACATCCAAATTATAGGGGTACCAGAAGGAGAAGAGGAAGAGCAACAAGTGGAAAAGTTATTTGGACAAATAATAAAGGAGAACTTCCCCAATCTGGCAAAGGAAATAGACTTCCATGAAGTCCAGGAAACTCAGAGAGTCCCAAAGTAGTTGGACCCAAGGAGAAACATACCAAGGTACATTATAATTGTATTACCCAAGATTAAAATTAAAGAGAGAATCCTAGAAGCTGCAAGAGAAAAGGAGACAATTACCCACAAAGGAGTTCCCATAAGACTGTCAGCTGATTTCTCAAAAGAGACCTTCCAGGCAAGAAGGGGCTGGAAAGAAGTATTCCAAGTCATGAAAGTGAACGACCTACTACATCCAAGATTACTCTATCCAGCAAAGCTGTCATTTACAATGGAAGGGAAGATAAAGTGCTTCTCAATAAGGTCAAGTTAAAGGAGTTCATCATCACCAAGCCCTTATTATATGAAATGTTAAAGGGACTTATTGAAGAAAAAGAAGATAAAAAATAGGAACAGTCAAATGACACCAAACTCACAGATATTAACAACCACACCTAAAACAAAAACAAAAGCAAACTAAGCAAACAGCTAGAACAGGAACAGAACCATAGAAACGGAGATCACATGGAGGGTTAAGAACAGGGGAGTGGGAGGAGGAGAGAGGAGGAAAAAGTACAGAGAATAAGTAGCATAGATAGTGGGTAGAAAATAGACAGGGGAAGGGCAATAACAGTCTGGGAAATGTAGAAGCTAAAGAACTTATGACACATGGACATGAACTAAAGGGGGGCATGTGGGTGGGAGGGGGTGTGCAGGGTGGAGGGGAGTGAAGGGGGAAAATTGGGGCATCTGTAATAACATAATCAATAAAATATATTAATAAAAAGAAAATCTAATTTCATTAAAATACATTAAAAGTTTTGATCAATTCAGAGCCTTTCCAAGCTCTGGATCGGGCAACTTAGAATGTAATTTCTCCCTCAAATGTATCAATTCAATGCAATTCCATTCTAATTCTAGCTGCTTTTTTAAAAAGTCTGGTAACAGTAACTCACTTATATAGCATTTACCATATTCCAGCCACTGTTCTAACACTATACACACACTCACAAATTTAATCATCACGACAAGGGGGGAAACTTCTCTTAGCATCATTTTACAAATTACAAAAATGAAATATCCAGTAGTTAAGTTAGCCTAGGGTCACACTATTACTAAACAAGAAAGTCAGGATTCAACTCCAAGCTGACTGGATTCAGAGCTGACTGCTCTTAACCACTTCACTATCCCACCTGGCAAAACACTGTAGCACCACAACCCTGGAAAGACTGGAAGAGAAGTGCCTGGAAAACAATCACACTCAGAGAACCTGAAGGTAGTCAGCTAGATCAAAAAAATCTGGCTACCTTTCCTACTAATTTTGATAAGAACGATCACACCGGTTATTGGAATTTAGCTGTCATGAAGACACAGGAATTTTCATGTTCTCCTGGTGGGGGTACAGACTGATGCAAGTATTCGGAAGAGTTAGTGAAACTGGGTAAATGCATACTTAACCCATGAATACAACTCTTAAATATATACCCATAAGAGAATATGTATGAAAATGCTCTTTTTAGCACTGCTTGTGATAGCAGACAGCTAGAGAAATTACAGCATAGGAGGTCTGTCCAGAAGGTATCCAGCCACATCCTATGAAAAAGAGACATTTACTGAAGATACAAGATACAAGAAACACTGTATATAGGATAATGATGATGCCTCAGTCTCCTTCAAAGTAGGCACTTGGAACCTCACACAGTTCTCCCACTCACCACCAGCTGTCCTGTCATTTTTTTCCTGAATCTCATCAATGGTCTGCAATCTCTTCCCTTTCAAAGGCGATTTCAGTTTTGGGAAAAGCCAGAAGTCACAGAACAACAAATCTGGGCTGTAAGGGGCTAAGTCACCTAGGTGATTAGCTGTTTCACACAAAAAAAACTCTGCACAGCAGGTATGTTGTTGTGATGAACCAGCCAATCACCAGTTGTCCATAGCTGTGGCCTTCTGAACCCACTGGAACAGTTTCCACAGAGGAATGTTCCAGCTTAACACTAAATCTGATGCAAATTGGTTGCTCTACTCACTCAGTAATTCTGAATGTGATGACCACACAGTAACCTGTTCACTTAACGGTGTCTACCACCCCCACTGACTACTACAGTGAAGTCATTTGTTCACGCGTGCACATTCCAGTCCACTTCCCCCGGCTGCCAGCTTACAATAATGTGGCACAAACCATTCTCATTACATTAACAATGGTTGGACTTTTTTTCAGACAGACCACCTACATTATTGCATTGGAGTAATGGTTAAATGAAACATGGAAGATGAATAGTATGTAATACTAAGATGCCATTACATTCAAAAAAAACAAAATAGGCAGAGAATAACACGAACAGATCTTTTGCATACAAATACATGTCTTAACCATGTTAAATGAATAGCTATGGGAGGAAAGAAGGAATAATGCAGATAAAAGAAAATAAGATGAAAGCAAGACCAATAACAATGTGCCATGAACTGAGGACAGGATTAATTCAACTCTTGGCACCTATAGTCCAACAAATAAAATAATTTCAGAGTCAAAAATATTACAAGTTCTTCCAGAAAGTAACAAATACATATCAAGACCTGTAAATATCAATGATCTAAAATTTAAAAATATCAAAAACAAAAACCTACAAACAACTTAAAAAAATATAAAAGATGACCTCTACAATAGATGTTTTATATACACTCATGTGCATAGAAAAATACTAAAAAGAAAATTCTCAAATGTAAAATTTTAATAACAGCTATAGAGTTACATATTTATGTGATTTTCTAAAATTTTCTTTAAATTTCCTGGTATTAAATACAAAACAGGAATGCTATTAATAATTACATTAGGTAACAGAATAAGCCAGTACTACCAAAACTGCCCCAGGCAAACCAAAATCTACAGTCACTAGGTCACACCAACACTACCATTTAAAAACAAAATAACTTTTAAAAGTATTTCCAAAGGTCATACTGATAAATGAATGGACTTGCAAATTTTAGTCTTCAAAAGGCATTTATTGAATTTCTAAAGTGTTTTTTTTAAAAGAAAAAATATTGGGGATGTCCTACCTCTATCTGTATGTAATCTATTATAAAAAGATTTTCTTTAATATCTCAAAGCATTTCCTTAATAAAGGAAAATAAACCAAAGCTAATTTAGGGTGCCAGTAAACACTGATTAATTTTTTCATGTTATTTTTCCTAGCAAAATCAAAAAATCTAATATAACTATACATACCAACATAGCTATAACTTATTTAGTATGTATCAATTTAACACTACCACCATAATCAATATTTTTAAAGCTCTAGTATAAAGCAGAAAACAGCAGATACTTAAAATAAGCCAGCTGAAATGACTGCCCAGGTGATATTACCTTATTTTAATACACTGTATCTGAATTTTAAATTGCATAATTACATTTGGTATTATTTAACTGCCAAATTAATGAAACTGCCCTTATTCTAGCACCAGTTACAAAAGAGATGGTAGGTGGATACTAATGAAAACTCCATCATTTCAAAACAAATATTACTGTGTCACTTTTCATGGCTATATTAATTTTTAGTATGGCAGTTCTTATCCAAACTTGATTTTACTCACTTTAGAGTCCTCAAAACCAAAGTAGACACCCCCACCTCTCTTTTCACACCACTCACATGCCCCTTAACAGGGGCAGGTTCATGGCACTACCTTAAGAACTCAAGAGAGAGCAGACTCTAATCTAAGTCACGTAACCAGAGTTAATTCAGACATTATTCCTGGTTTTATCATTCTTTCTGACCCTGCACAATCAACAACCTTCCATGTCCCAATCTAATAAACTACTCTGAGGTAGGTGCTAGAGAAGGTAGAATACAGAATTAATTAATAGCTATGACAGTGTTTCTTTAGACAACAGTAAAATGAGGAATGGTGACAAAACAAGCTTCCAACATTCTTAAAAGGGTTTAGAAAAAATTTTCCCCCAAATTTGTCCTGTCTTGCTTTTATTATTCATAAAACTACTTCCAGTAAAACTGTGTAACAGCAATATAAGTGTTAAATTTTTGTGTGCTGTTCTGTTAAACTTGAAGGTTTAAGAGGATTCCTTCAAAACCCTCTTTCATTTGCTCAATTCTCTTCTCAAGCATATTAGACTCCATTAACAGCCAATCATGTAAGCTGAGCTGCAAGTGACCCGAGAGTTGCCATAGCAACAGCTGCTTTCTGAAATACGTGTTATGCATTTTAAAAGCTCTCACCGAAGATACTACATCTATCAATTAACAACCAAAGCTCAACACAGCACATTACCCAAATGAAACAAAAAACTAAACTACTTAACAGGACAACTACTTCAAAACAGAAGGGACATTTGATATATTCTTGAACCAAAAGGCTAGTTTGGTTTTTAAATTTCAAAAGTCAAGCTTATAATTAGTAACACACAATAATTGCACACCTTTCAGTAATGCACAAAATTGCCACAGTAAAGGAAAGAATAATCAGAACCACATTTAGCAAGGGACCATTGGGATAATGAATGAACATATGGTGTAATAAACTGCCAAATTTTCATGCAACTTTACTAATAAGAAATTGGCCTTAAAAGTGATACAATAAAATGTTTTCAACACACATATGAAGTATGCATATGAAGTATGTGTGTATGTGTGTGATGCACGCTTCATGGATAATGAAAAGTATGCAGGCTAATAATAAACACAAGGGACATTCTACTGTTCTGAAGAAAAATCACTTTTGGCAATTCATCAGAGACAGATATCTCTTCTTCAAACACTACCCTGAGGAAGTTCATTCTCATAAAAAGATGAACAGCTAGCCAGCATTAAGCACTGAAGTCATCTGAACAATGTGCTATTATGCAATAAGAAATTTTCAAAAACAAACCTGTCTCTGAAAAATAACTGCAAAATTAATAATGAATGTTCATGATTAAAGGCAAAGAGTAAACAAAACTTAGCAAAACCTATTTCTGGAACTATACTCAAATATGTAATTCACAGAGATAGAACTCATTGAAAGTATCAGTCAAGCCCTGTCCAGTGTGGCTCAGTTGGTTGGAGCACCTTCCTGCAGCTGAAAGGCTGAGGGTTCGATTCCCAGTCCGGTCATGCTGGAAGGCAACCAACAAATGTTCCTCTTTCAAATCGATGTTAATGCGCACGCTCTCTCTCTTCCTCTCTCTCTAAAAGCAATGAAAAAATGTCCTCAGGTGAGGATTCAAAAAAAATTTTTTTAAGTATTACTCAAAGTGGTTTTTAATCAGGAAAAATAATCACTACAAATAGGATAACTAGATAAAATGTACTGATATTACTAATAACCATACTCTAATACTCAAAAACTGGAAAAATACTGAATAACATTTTCTAAGCTGCGACACAAGACTCTGTTTTGTACATATTTTAACTTTAAATTTTGTACAACTTCAAAGGAAGAATTTTTAAAAACTGGGACTAAATACTGTTAATTACACAATATAGCAGATATTCAGAAAATAAGGTGTAACAGGATGAAAGATCAAAAATTTTTAATGGCTGTTAAGTGAGAGAACTAGCAACAAGTCACCATAGCGATGACTAGGAGTGGCCCCAAACAACCCTAGAAGGCCCAATGAGTGCTGTATTATTGTATTAATGAAGTACTCATTAATCTAGATAATTCCTTTGTCCCAAGTGCTATTCCATCTCTAACTGGAGAAAAATGTTGTACATTCCCCTTTCAATATAAAACCCTTACCCTTTATTTTGACCTTGTATTCCTTACACTTAACTCAAACTCTGAACATGATCAAACACTTAATTAAAAATTCTAAGAATATTACTGCTACTAATAGCTAACACTCCTGGACCAATTTATGTGTTAATTTATGTGATCCTCACAATATCTCTCATAATCTTCATTTTACACACAGCCAGTAAATTGTGAAATCAATGTTCTAAACTAAAGAGTCTGACTCTATCCCTTACACCCCTAACATTATCCACAAGCCCATGTAAGTGACAACCCTTCATCCCTACAAACTGATGTTTCTCCAGTTGCCTCTCACCCTTTCTCTCTTTAATTTAGCAAACTAATTCTTAGCTACACCAATTTCTCAGCTTAATAATTCTAGGCAAGCAAAAATGAATTAGAAATCAAATAGGTTAAAAACAAGCAAAAAAAGAGCAACTGCTTCAACTATTTAGCCTAGATAAAAACTACTCAAGAGGATAAAAGGAACAGGGGTGGGCAAAAGTAGGTTTACAGTTCTGAGTACCCGAAACATTTTATCCTTGTATTATCATTTAATTGTTGTACTTAGTGGTTTTACAACTTTAAAACTACTTTTTTTCCAACCCTTTATATGATTTTTCTTTTTAAGTAAAAGGACATAAATGGATGAGTATATATGATGATGATATAGACAAATTAGTTATGAAATGCTTAGTGCATGTCTACTGTCTGTCCTAAGACCTTTCTTTACATGTTCTAACATTGAATTCTCACAACAACCCAGTGAAGTCATAAAGCAAAAGTCCTCTCTTTGAATGATATTGTTTCCTTACAATGTTGATCAAAAGAAAAACGAAAAACAAGCAATTTCTGGCCGGGGCCCACTGTCTGTGCACAGTTTGCATGTTTCTCACCATTTCTGCATCAGTTTTCTCCAGGTACTCCAGTTTTTTCTACATCCCAAAGATGTGAACATTAGGTTAACTAAAAAGTGTCTAAGTGGTCCCAGCAGGAGTGAGTGTGAGTGTGTTTGTGAACCCTGTGACCAAATGGTGTCTTGTCCAACACTGGTTCCCACCTTGCTCCCTAAGCTGCCAGGATAGGTTCTGGCCACCCAAGACCCTGAATTGGAAGAATAGGTTAGAAAATAATTACCGTACTTGTTTATATTAATCTTTCTTAAATGTATGTATAGCTCACATTTACTTCAATGTTTAATAATAGAAGTGCTGTGTGGTCTTTACTTAGAAGTTTGGAAATGTTTTTGTGTCCAGAAATATGGTGTAGGAACTTAACTCTTGTTTCTATCAATTAGCCTATGTAAAATAGGTTTCATTGTATGTCATTTTGCTTAAAGTCACAGTTTCTAAGAACCTAGTGACGATGTTGTATGAGGACTTGAAACCCAAAAAGTTGGCATTCATGCTTCCTCTCACCACCAGAACCACTAAGTAGAGACAAAGACTGAATCTTTATGGGTACTTTATTCAGATGCTGGCAATCTAAGACGATGCGGGTTATGTACCCTCAAAAATCGTTGTAATATCTCATCTCAAACTGACCCTTTTTATAAAGAGAAGAGGGGTCTGGAAGAACGGTTAATTGGATAAGAGATGATTTTCCTAGTACTTCTTTATCTGTTGATCAACAATTCTTTAACAAGGACATTCCCTCCCTGGAACACAATGGCTCAGATACTATCTCATCACTTTCACACTCTTGGAGCACAAAGGGTGAACTGATTGTTGACCTCATGGAGTCACATAGGTCATACATTCCAGTCCCTGGAATAACAAATTTCCACATGCATTAATCATTTAAGCCTATCAAATAAGGCTAAAAATTTTCAACTCTCGAATTTCCCTATAAGACATACTGCACTACTATACCTATTTAAAATAAGCAAATAGGTACATAGAAATGGGATAATTTGTCCAAAGGTACATCGCAACTAAGTGCAGAAATGGAACTGAAAAAACTTTGACAACTTCAGAGACAGCCTCACTCTTAACCATAACCCTACTAATTATAATTAGCACCAGTGAAAAAGGGAATTAAAGATTTTACAGGTAAGTAGACATGTCACACAGGCAGTCAACATATTATCATTCCTAAAAATAATCATGGCTATGTATTCAGATTTAGCAATAATAAACTTTTAGAAAAATTGGAAAACACCAACATATAACACTTTAGAACTGTTAAACCATAAGATTCCAATTCAAGATGGCAGACTGAGATTACAAGTGCAACTCCTGGTCTTTAGGTAATGACAGAAACTTGTTCTGTTTTTAAACAAACTCACAAAGAAAATAAATCAGATCATCAATGTATGAGAAAAAAAGCATTCTACTGTCAAATCAAAAAATTTGGGTGACACCTGGAAAATATAAAACAAATGAGATCGAATTATGAAACAGCAAGGAAAGGCAACTGTAACCAAGATAGCAATTTGGGTCTCCCCAATAAAGCTCAGAAAGGATCCTAATTTAAAATAAACAAAAAGCAGGAAGTAGGGGTGTTGTATCATCAAAGATGTAAATCAGTAATTAAGGAACTGCATTCCAAATGACTTCGTTAACTAGGCCTCTCACTTTCTCCCTGATTAAAGAGAAAGAGCTGAGAGCAATGGCTATCAACCTCAGGATTAAATCAGGTACCAGTCTAAATGTTCTTCAAGCTATAGGTTTGAAACAATTTTGATGGGTTACAACTAACAATTTTCAATGATCTAGAAAATATAAAGTGAGTGTATGTACTATTTCTCAGAACTTTTGCTCAGTTATATATTTATGTAATCATAAGTTCATGTGTATGTGCTAAACTGCAACACAGAACATTTTATATTCTGGATCACAGTTTTTAAAGTTAGAAAGCTAGTGCTTTAAATACAGTATGCAGATCTGTGGAGAGCTCCTAGGGTAGGTGTTAAGGCCTGAAAGAAAAACAGAGCAGCACACTTTGAGATACTGGAGCATTCCACTCCCCAGATAAGCAATAATTAGTTTGGCATTTGTGAGTACTTAACAGCCTGCCTCCTCCTCAACCATGCACCTCGAGCACTATTTCTCTAGCTTTCTTCCCATTACTGATTCTCTGCAAGGAACTTTTTTAAAGTATTTTCACCCTAATCACCCTTCATCTGTCAAATTTTAGTACCACTGATATACTGTATAGTTGCTTATATGGTGTGTATATATAGCTATGACTTATACATAAAAAAGGCAACTTTTTTTAACCCCCTAACCAATTTTTACTTCTTTCTGAATGCATGTCTTAGAGTAAAGAAGCATACAATATGCTATAGTCTAGGCAGAGATCTCTGAATAAAATAAAACTGTAGTAAAGAACCTTACTCCAGTTACCTAAACTGACCAACTTAATCTTTTTTCCATGAGTATGGATAAACAACCAAGAATTACCAAATATGAATTAAACAAACATAAATAACCAAAGAGAGAACAGAGGGTAAAGCTGCCAACCACAGAAGATTACCATATACTGGGGTTTGAAATGAGTTTTGCCTAAATTTTTGAGGGAAAAATAAGGATGCACATTATACATGGGTATAATGATTACACACAATGGATATAATGGTTATAATAATTCCATGTATAATGAGCACAAAAACATGGATGAGCATTATACACAGGAGCGCACTGTACATGGCAATGCACAGTATTCCCAGGCTTTGAAATTTAGTACATGTTCCTTATGGGGGTGATCACTTTGTAAGTTATATAAATGTCTAATTACTATGCTGTACACCAAAAACTAATATAATATTGTATGTCAACTGTAACTGAAAAGTAAAAATAAATAATTTTTTGAAGAAATCTAGTTGTGTTTCCCCAGCTGGTTTTTGAAATTTTGGAGAGTTTGTGACTCCTTCTTTTCTATTTTATCCCTTTTTGAACCTAAATGCCTATAACTTGCATCCTGAGGTTATCCCACCATTGTGGTTTTGGAGTAAATAACTTGTTTCTTTAGTTTCACAGGTCCACAGATAGAAAGCTTCCTCCATGCTTCACTTAACTGATTTCCATATGAGAGATGTGAGATTTGGGATTTGAGCTGATAAGATTGAGATAGGATTTTAAACTTTGATACTGTAATAGGATTAGACCTTTGAGGACCTTGGGATGGGGTGAATGTATTTTGTATGTTTGACTGATGCAGATCACAGAGGGAAGACTGTGGTAGTAAGCAAGATTGTGGCAACCCATGATCTTCACATCTTGTTACCCCTGTGTATCTTACCATGTAGCAAAGACTGAGGAACTTTAAAATAGCAAGATTATCGTAGATTATACATGTGGGTGCAAATGTAATCGCATGGGTTCTTAAAAGTGAAAGAGAACAGCAAAAGATCAAGGATCAGCAGAAGAAACAAGAGATTCGAAGCAGGTGAGGAATTCAATTCTCCATCATCTCCATTCTTAGATGAAGGATACCATAAATCAAAGAATGTGAGTAGCTTCTAGAAGCCGAGAATGACTCACTTCCCCCAAGTCAACAGCCAGCAAGGAAATGGGACCTCAGTCCTACAGTCACTTGGAAATCATTTCTGCCAACAATCTGAAAGATCAAGGAAAGTTTCCTTCTTAAAACTGCCAGAAAGGAACTAGCCCAGCCTACAGATTTTAGCCTTGTGAGACTACACCAAGACTCAGCCTAGTTCACTGCAACCAAGTTTCCATTGATCCATATCTGAGCAATGTAAACTATAAAATACTAAATATGTGGCAATTTATTACAATGACAATAGAAAAGTAATATATGAACTGTTATATCAGTTTCATAGTTCAGAATTCTTACACACAGAGAGCTTAAGTAACTTACTCAAGATCACATTACCGAAAAGCACCAATGCTGAGATTAAACCCCAAGCAGAGGCACACCTCAGAGATACTGCTTGGTTTCAGACCACTGTAATAAAACAAGTCTTGCAATAAAATGAGTCATAATCTTTTTGCTGGTGGAGGGTCTTGCCTTCAATTTGGTTAAAAAAAAAAAAAAAAAAAAACACACAACAACAACACAGCAACACCGGTGAAGCTCAATAAAGCAAAGCGCAATAAAACAGGTGTATGCCCATAGCATACAGCTTGTATTCTTAACCACTGCAGAAGACAACATGAGCCACAAGAAACAGAGACATCTGAGGATCCAGAATGAAACTTGAAGACTTTCCTTGGCAGAATAAAGTATATGGAATTACATTCCTCCTTTACAGTTTCAATCAAATCACTTGGTTCAGGACTAAATTATATTCACATTATTATAGCAAGTGCTAATGTTGACTTTTAATTTTTAAAATCAATTTATAGTCAAAGCACAGTCTAAATTACAGACATATAATTAAGTATAAACAAAGCCTTGACAAGGCAAAAAATCACTAATTAACAAAAATTAAAAGATGAAGGGGGAAGGTAAAAGGAATGTTAGAAAACTAATTCCCTTATCTTTCACAAAAGTGAAATATATACTACCTAAAATTGATAAAGTAAGAATGCAACATAAGTATAAAAATGAACATGTGAAGTTGACTTCCTGAGGGTTTAGAGAAGGCATGAATATTTCACTTTTCATTTGGTGCATTTCTCTGTTTTTTTAAAACCATGAATATATATATAATATCACCTATAATTCCTAAAAATATTTATTTTAAACACACACAACAAACACATCTGAATGTATGTCAGGTCAAGTTTTCTGAGAAGCAGACCCAAGATGAAGTTAGAAACGTTAAGAAAGTCATTGTGTAAAATACCTATGAAGAATGAAGAGGAGAAGGAACAGGAGTTGAGTAAGCAGAGAAAGCTTTCAGGTTTCAATGTAGGTTTGACAATTGCGCGATACTCATACCAGTGCAATTCTGGTCTGCCAACCCAATAGGGAGCTCAGGTGCAAAGACTGCCCTCAGAGAAGTCTCATGTTGGAAAGAAATGTCTAGACTGTACTTTCCTGTTCTGCTGGAAAGTCTCAGTTATTGGCAGGGAGCTGCCCAGGGAGAATGTAGCCTAGGCTCATTGCTGCAACAAATCCCAAAGGCTATGTCGCTAGAGGTTTTAAGCTAATGAACAACATTCCTCAAGGCAGGTTTCTATCAAGGAAGCCCTAAGCAGAACATCCACAGGGCTGTCAGAGATGCCATTTAAGGGAATACTCTGCAGCCATTTAAAATGTAGACAGCAGTAATGTCCAACTATTCTTCCTATATAGTAAGCACTACAATTTTTCAGAGGTACCTCTCCTAAGCAGAATATTCAGGCTAATGAAGAAATCCAAACACCAAGGCTTTGCATTTCCATGCCACATTCATCCAAAGCAGCTCCACTTTTATGTGTTTTATATACTACATTTCTCCCTAAGAACTGTTTGAACAAGGCTGCACTTCTAAAAAGAATTTTAAAAAATCTGTCACAAAAAGTAACTTTTAAGTGAAAAAAGTAACCAACGTGTATTTAGAATTAACTTCTGTGCTTGTGTATAAGCCTGAGCCTTCAACATACACACAAAAAAATGAGAAGGATAAGCATCGAAATGTTGTAACAGTGGTTACCTACAGGGTGGTGAGATAAGAACTTTACATGTATTTTCTGTACTTCTTAAAATTCACATTACAAGATTTTCACAATAGGGATGAAGTAAACAATCATAAAAAGTTATGTGAAAAAAGCTCTGAACTGGCAAACTGAATGTTCCCAAAACTTCAGAGCTTATACTACTACAGAAAATTATTTGCCTCAGTAACTCATAAAAAAACACATTTGCAAATTATAACATTTCCTTCAAAAAAGTGCTCTACCTTTTAAGACACAATTATGCATTTAATTTTTCCATAAAATAGCTTTACATTCAACTAATGAAATCATGGCATTTAGTAACTCAAATAACTAAAGAGTATCACATAATTTTCTAAAATTTTTCAATGATTTTAATACAGAGCTGTCAGAAACAATTTACAGTCACATAATTCACTAATCTTTCAAGTTTATACAATCATTCAGTATCAGCAGCAACATCTATGGTAAAAGCCCGTAACTACGTATTACTCTCTTCATTTAGCCAATCCTGTAGCCAAGAAAGCTTCTAATATTCCCATTTAATAAACGCAGAATTTGATGTATGAGGCCAAGGTCACCAAGCAAATAAGTGGCAATGGCAGAAAAAAAACAGTGATTCATAATTAAGTGATTTTTAGACTACACTTGGTAAGGCTCCTGCAGAACTCACACTTACAATCAGGACCCTATTTTAACAGAATCACAGTACATTCACTTTAAAGAGCTTAAGAAAACTCTAAATTTTCTTTTTCTTTTTAGCAACTTGTATTTTCAAAGAAAAATCATGTATCCCAATACAGGCTAGAATAAATGTTAATTGACACCAGCAGGGGGTTCAATAATGGATGATTTTTCAGTTCTTGGTGGGTTTTGTTTTTGTTATGTATCTATAAGGAGTCCAGAAACAACACAAAAATAAAGTGGCTATTAATTTTGCAATGAGATATTTATCTCTTTTTAAAAAATATTTTTAAAAGTGTATATACCATGTAACCATATAGCTCATGCTTTTTCTCTTGCAAATGTTTCATAGACCTGTGACACACATTAACTGTCTCATACTCTATTTGGTTCTTAATACAGCCTACTAACTTCAAAATATAGATGGACAGGAAATAAAGGTGAAAAGCTAATGTCTCAACCCAACTTAAAAAATATAAAAATAAACTGAGACTCAAAAAACAGAAGGGCTTTTGAAGAAGGACTTTAAAGCTAAAGTAATACACTGAAATGATAAACAGCTATAAATGAACTCAGTGATGTAAGCACAGAACCAGAGATAAAGGAATAATAAATATTTTCATCTTCAGTGACTTACAAGGTGGTAGGTAGTTGAGTTGCTGAAATACGAGCTGACTTATATAACCCACTTACCAATAACACACATTTCTACAGTTTCAATCAAACATTTCTCTATTTTTTTTTTTATTACTGTTTACCAAAGCAAGGATTCCCCTTGACCTGTAGCTGGCATTCTAGCCAACACACATTCACTTAACTAGAATATTAGAAATGTCATTAAAATTCAAATTAGTTCACAAAATGAAACTTACAAACTGAAAATTATTGCTCCTGCTAAATGCATTGGTTAAGATAGAAATATTTTTAATGGATGTGTAGGTACAAACAGATATGTGTGCTTACAAACAGGAGAAGATATTAAATTTGGGGAGTGGAAGTTAAAAGGTGAATAAGGATATAATCAAGTGAAAGTAAGACTTCTGCAACCACTGACCCAGGGAAATTGGACCCACTGTGACTAATTTTGTCTCTATCTTTCCAGATGTATTATGCTTAAACAAGCATATTTGTATATATGAGATGTACATTTTTTTACACAATGAAATTTAAAGAAAAAAAGACAATGAAAATATTTTGGTATTTAGTATTTTTTGACTTTCACACATTTCCATGAAAATTTTACCACGAAACACAGAAATTAACAGAGCATTGTCATCAAGATGTAAAAATCAACAATTGGAGAGCCTGGAACAAGGTAAACATTTAACAAATGTAGTAACTACTCCATTCCATGCACAACAACACACATATACATGAGCTAGGGAACTAATCAAAAGAAGCTAGAAATAGAATTAGAATAGCAGGTCAGATTTTGAAATACAAGAGTACTGTTACACAAAAGCCACAGTGGAGAAGCTACTTAAATTGATAATTCAGAAAGAAGGCGGAAAAATAAACTACATAGAGCATACCAACATGGAATATTCAGTTCTTGTGAACTGAAAATTAAGTCTACATTCTTGATAGATTTATGGTTAAACATTTTTTTTGCACAAATAGTTGATATTGTGTACTTTATATTATTACATCACCTCAGAAAGAACATAAAGTCACAGTTTTTTTCTGCCATGATTGATGATCTTAGTTAATAAGACAGTAAGATGTACCAGACCCTTCCCTTGGCAATTTGTGGAATTATGTTACCCAGAATAACTTTCATATATAATGGTGTTAGAATCCACTGATGATCCTTACTTGAATCGGTTTCTTTATTAAATTGTAAAATATTTTCCCACACTTCTTTACTAACATTTTCCTAATAAAAAATTTTTCCCTCTACAACTAGAGATGAACTATAGCTCTGCCTAAAACTGCAGCAAAAATGTTTAATTCTTTATCTTTAACAATTTTTTCAGAATAGAGGCTGTCATCTAATGTGTAGGCTTTGAAATGAAAAACTTCTCCCCTTTCTCCTTAAATAATGGTTCTGATAACATTGAAATGTTGAAGCAGTGATACTCTAGCCTACACATACAACATATAATAGGGCTGTTGGTCCCACTAATGTTAGTTTTCTAAACTCTACAGCAAGCAGTTATTTCTGATGACCAAAACTTACGTTTGTTCATCGTTCAACTCCTTTAGATCTTACAACTCATGTGCTCTACTTCAATTATAATAGTACTTTTTTTCCTCCCCTAAATGAGAAAAAAAAAATCTATTCATCCTGGGCTCAGTACATACTATAAGGAACAAACTAGTTACACAACTACAAATTGTCAGCAAACGCTATCATACAGCATGTTTTCAGTTTACCAGAAATACAGAAGATAAAAGAACAAGTTAAACTCTGGTGGTGTGGCTCAGTGGATTGAGTGTTGGCCTAACAACTGAAAGGTCACCCATTCGATTCCCAGTCAGGACACACACTTGGGTTGCAGTCCTGGACCCCAGTTGGGGGCATGTGAAAGGCAATGGAAAAAAAAAATCTCTGAAACAGCTAGGAATAAAACAGGCTGGGACATTTAAAAATAAGAAGCCTTGCTCTGGCTGGGTGTCTTGGTTGGAGCATTGTCATGTACACCAAAGGACTGTGAGCCCAATCTCAGGTCAGGGCATATATCTAGGTTGTAGGTTTGATCCCAGGTTGCATACAAGAGGCAATGGAACAAAGTTTCTCTCTCTCTCTCTCCCCCCACCCCCAACTCCTCTCTCTCTCAATAAATATATCCTCAGGTAAATATTAAAAGTAGGTAAATAAGCCTTGTGTATTTAAAAGAAATTAAGTATCTTAGAGAAAAAGTGAGTTATTCTAAGTTAAAAAAAACGACAACCACTATGGACCTTAACATGGTCAATTACCCACATACAGTGGTGTGGGGGTAGCCAATGTGAAAGACTTCTGGAATCACTTGGGTAAATTTAAATATGAAGTAAATAGTAAATTATAGTAAAAAATTACTATTATTTTTCTTAGGCAAAATAATGGTGATATCTTCATATAGAGAAATATCTGTAGTTAATGTAAACAGATGTTATTTATAAAAACAAAAATTCATGTCCACACACAAACTTCTACACAAAGATTCAAATAGGGATTTATTCATAATAGCCCCAAATTGACAGCAATCTAAATGTCCAACAACAAATGAGAGGATAAAAAGACTGAACATGTTCATACAACAGAATGTTATGTACCAATAAAAAATAAACTTTTGATATGGGCAATAACAGAAATGAGTGTTAAAAGATACTGCCTCACCAAAAGAAATGAGAAACAATGTTACTTATATGTGAAATCTAATGAAGAAATTGAACTAACAAGAAAAATACACTCAGAGAGCAGACTAACAGCTACTACTGGGCAGATGGGGAGGTTAGGGGTTGGGGGATTGTGCAAAAAGAGAAAAGGACTCATGGACATGGACAACAAGGTGTTCATTGCAGCCGGGAGGGGGGTGTCATAAGGGGGTTAAATGGTAATGGAAAGATACAATTAAAAAAACTTTTTAAAAAATAAGAAACCAAATAGCATACACTATATGAGTTTATCTGTATGAAATTCTTTTTAAAAACTGTCATATGTAGTCCTGGCTTGTGTGGCCCAGTGGACTGAGTGCCAGCCTGAGAAACCAAAGGATTGGTGGTTCAATTCCCAGTCAGGGCACGCACCTGGGTTTTGGGCTGAGGCGCTCCAGTTGGAGGGATGCATGAGAGGCAATGACATCGACATTTCTCTCCCTTTCTTTCTCCCTCCCTTCCCCTCTCTTTAAAAATAAATAAAATCTTTAAAAAGCAATTGTCACATGTAGTGACAGAAAGCAGAACAATGGCTGCCTGAGGTAAGACTGGTAGAGAGGTAACTGACTGAAAAGGGACATGAGGGAAGTATCTGACATGGTAGAATTGTTCTTCATCTTGATGGTGATGGTGGTGGTAGTTACAAACGTATATATATTTGTCAAAAATAAAACCATACACTTAAAATTCACACATTACATGAACACTATTCCTCAATAAACTTAATTTCAACAAATGAACGTCAAGAAAACAACCCCATTCACAGTTGCAAAACGGAAAACCCAACGAGGAATAAATTTAACCAAGGAGGTAAAAGACCTATACACTGTAAACTGCACAACACTGATGAAAGAAACCGTAGACAAAAAATGCACAGAAAGATATTCCATGCTCACAGATTGGAAAAATACTCCTAAAATGTCCATACTACGCAAAGCAATCTATAGATTCAATGCAATCCCTATCAAAATGCCAATGGTATTTTTTCACAGAAATAGAAGGATCAATCCTAAAATTTCTACTGGAGCCATGAAAAACACCAACTATCCAAAGCAACCTTGAGAAAGAACAAAGCTGGAGGCATCATGTTTCCTTATTTCAAACTATATTACAAAGCTATAGCAATCAAAACAGAATACCCTGACAGAGTAGCCAGTGGTTAGAGCATCATCCGCTACACCGAAGTTGTACTCCTGGTCAACTTTGGTTCAATCCCTGGTCAACTTTGGTTTAATCCTGGTCAGAACACACACGAGAATCAGCCAATGAATGCATAAAAGGGTGGAGCAACAAGTCAATGTTTCTCTCTCTTCCCCTTCCCCTCTCTATTATAAACTAATTTAAAATGAATTAAAGATTTGAAAATAAGACCTAAAGCATACAACTCCTGAAAGAAAACATAGGTGATCCTTGACTTCAATCTTAGTGATTATTTTTTGGATTTGACGCTAAAAGCAAATGTAAACATTCGCAAAATGTAAGTGGGACTACATCAAGCTAAAAAGCTTCTGAAAGGCTTCTCCTTTTTTATGGTTCAAGAAAACCATAAAAAAATTAAAGACAAACTACCAAATGGGGGAAAATATTTGCAAAATATCTGATAAGAGGTTAATATCCAAACTACCTAAAAAACACATACAATTCAGTAACATAAAACTAAACAATTTAAAACTGGGCAGAGGATCTAAATAGACATTTTTTTCAAGAAGTCATAAAGATGGCCAAGAGGTACATGAAAAGATGCTCAACATCACTAATCATCTTGGAAATGCAAATCAAAGCAAACCACAATGAAATGTCACCTCTCACCTGTTAGAATGGCCATTATCAAAAACAGGAGATAAGTAAGAAGCAAGAATGTGGAGAAAATGACCTTTGTGCCCTATTAGTAGGTATGTACATTGGTCCAACCACTATGGAAAACTACCACATGACCCAGCAATTAAACTTCTCAGTATTTTTCCAAAGGAAACAAAGAGTTTCAAAGCAGTAACTATACTATCCTGTTCACTGAAGCATTATTTATAGTCAAGATATGGAAGCAACTCAAGTCTCCATCAACAGAGAAATCACACACACACACACACACACTTCCCACACTAAAATATTATTCAGCCACAAAAAAGATGGAAATCTTTCCATTTGTGACAACATGGAGGCACCTGGAGGACATTATGCTAAGGGAAATAACTCTGACAGGAAAAGACAAATAGTATACAAGGTGACTTACAAGTAGAACCTAATAAAACAAAAACAAAACAACTTCCCCCAACCAACAAACAAGCAAAAAAATACCTCACTCATAAATACAAAGAGTGGATTGGTGGTTGCCAAAGGTAGGAAGGGAGGGTGGGGAGAGGAGGTTAGGGTGGGCAAAATAAGTGAAGGAGGACAAAAGGTGCAAAGTTCCAGTTATAAAATAAGTCCTGGGGATATAATAGATAGAAACTAGTATACAGTCATGTGTCACTTAATGACATGGACACATTCTAAGAAATACATGTTACGCAATTTTGTTGACATTCAAACACCAGAATATACTTACATAAATCTAAATGGTGTAACACTGCTCCTAGGCTACAAGTTTATACAACATGTTACTATATCAAACAACCTGAGATTAAATCAAGGACAAGAGAAAATGATGCAATCAAAAGATATGGTAAACATGAGATATATGAGGCTGCTGTCAGCAAAACAAGGCACACTGTTTTACAGCAAAGTATTCTTTTTATAAGTAGAAAGAGTACACCCTGAAGTAACAGTAAAAAGAAACTATAATATGTAAATAAAAAGTATATAAAAATAATAACAGTATAGTATGATAAACACATAAACAAGTAACATAGTCGTTTATTATGTACTGTTCATAATTTTTGTGCTATACAAGTTTGTTAACAAAACTATAACCACAAATGTGAGTAATGCACCGCATTACCACTTCAGTATAGCTGTGACATCACTAGGCAGCAGGAATTTTTCAGCTCCATTATAATCTTATGGGGACTGATACCATATATGTGATGTTTTTAACCAAAATGTCGCTATACATCACATGACTACATTGTTATATATCAAATATATCCCAACAAGAAAAAAGTACACAGGTAAAAAAAAAAAAAAAAAAAAAACACATCTTGATGTGGCATTTGATGTTTCCGGTTGTACACTTACATCAAAATTTAATAAATTGTACATTATAAATATGTACACTTTACTGCATGTCAATTCTAATTAAGCTGTTATAGACAAAATTAAATACAGTCTTAAATAATTAGTACCCTCTTTCTTTTTCCATAAATAAAAACCAATAACAAATATCCTTTCAAATTACGAAACAGTAAATCACGTTAATTAAAATAAGGATATAGATGCGGCAAGAACTTCATGACTCAAATTTCATTCCTCACCACCATCTTTTCCCCAAACACATTCCAGCCAAGAATAACCAGTCAACATGGTCTAGCCATTAAGACATGAAGATTGCATTGGAGTTCCTGGTACAGTCATTGTTGCTTCCCATTCCTCTATCTTTCAGTGCTTGGATCTGTAATAACCATATGCAAACATGAAAGAGAGACCAAGAATTAAGATGGAGACTTCTGTTCTAACATCACTATACCAGTGAATAAATACTAGCAATTGTAAGAAAAATGAAGAGCTACTTTACCATCTACTGAAGTCAGGTTTTCTGTTATCTAATGCTAAATTCAGCCCTAACTGACACAGTCAGTCACCTTTTCTTTTTTTAAATTGAGATGTCATTCATACACCATAAACTACACCCTTTTAAAACATGCAATTCAGTAGTTTTAGTTTATTCACAAGGTTGTATAATAATCATCACTATCTAAATTCCAGAACATTTTTATCATTCCAGAAAGTACACTGTACTGGTTAGCAATAACTCTCCATTCCCCCTATCTGTGACCCCTGGCAATCACTAATCTACTTTCTATCTCTTTGGATTTCCCTAATCTGAACATTTCACATAAATAGACACATATACTATATGAACTTTTAGGCTTGACTTTTTTTAATTTGCATGTTTTCAAAATTCATGCTACAGCATGAATCAGCACTTCATTCTTTTTATGGCTATTATTCCATTGTATAAATATGCCACATTTTGATTATCCATTCACCAACTGATCATAGGAAAAAAAGAGCAATATACAAAAAGCAATAGTCTCTATGCTAGACAAACAATAATCTTGAAAATGTGAGATTAAAATGTTCTCATTACAACCACAACAAGACCTATATAATACTTTTGAATGAATTATATTGGGACTAATATGAAGAAACTAAACATTCTTATTAAAAGGCATAAACATTATCATGTATCTGGAAAGCATTTAGAGTGTCAGCTGTCACCTATACTAATTAATAAATTTCATGTAATAGAAGTAAGAATCCATAGGGGTTTTTGCCATACTTTTAAGGAAATGGTCACTTGTATACATAAGAAGTAATGCTGTAGACCAGCCAAAAATGAAAAATGATAGGTTGGAATCTGCTTCAAATATTAGATCGCCACAGAAAACAACTTAACATAGTATTAAATTTACAATTTTGTGTTGAGCTTCATTCACAGCTATCCTGGGTGGCATATGGGCCACAGGCTGGACATCCCTGTAAAACTGGGTGCCCTAATGTTATAAAATATACCATAAACACCTCAAGATTAATGTGAACTGTAAAAAATAAAAGCAAGTATCTTGTAGGAAAGAGTCTAGGCAACATCTTATTCACAACTCAAAACTAAAAAGTACAAAGAGATTTATGTAATAATTAAAAGTTTTTGTACTTAGGCAAAAACAAAAACATTTGCAGCAGAGATAACAAAGATTAAGGTTATAACACTCAGTGAGCTTTTACAATTTGAAAAAGACAAAAAACCCAAACAGAATTTGGGCAAAGGACATGGAAAGAACAATTGACAGACAAGCAAAACCAAATGTCCATGAACCTTAAGAAAAGATGCTCAAACTCGTAAGTACTCAAGGAAATTCAAAATTAAAAGTAACAATAAAATATAACATTATATTTATTAGGCTGGCAAATGTTTAAAAAACAGTGCAATTCCTGGTAGAGATGCAGGAGAAAGAGTATTCTCACAAATTGCTTGTGAAAAACTTTTTATGGAAATCAGTTTGGCAACATTGACTTAAATAAAAAATATTTAAAACCCTTCAATCCAGCAATTCAACTTCTACCAATCTATCCCACAGAAATTAAAGCATCTTAAAGTAAAAGACATATATTCAAAGATACAACATTGTTTCAAATGGCAAAGAAGTGGAAACAGAACAGTACTATAAATGTGGGAATGGTTAAATAAATTTCATATTACACATCACAAAGCATTCATTATGGAGTCATGAAAATAATGAATTAAGAGTTATGCTTTAGATAGACAGCAGAGTTAGATGGGGGTTTTCTCTGAGGTATTATTAGTGAAAACAGAAAGTGAAAACAGAAAGTTGCAGAAAATTATATATAATGATCCCATTTTAAAAAACTCATCATCACAACAAGGCTGTATAAAATTATATGAAAAGAGAGAAAATATGGAACAATATATAATACAATGCTATTAACACAGATTTAAGATGGGGGGCGTAGTTCAGATGAAGTGGGAAGGAAAAGTTGAGAAAAACAAAATGAATGGCACCAGGGGATAAATTTTCATTTCTGGCTTTATGTAAAATTACAAACTAAATATTTTTTAATTTTAAGCAAATACATCAAGATTCAAATGTTGTCCAATATAAGGATGAAAGAATTCGTTATACATAATAAAGAAAACTAAAGTAAGCATTGATGGTTGTAACACACTAAAAAAATGAGGGGTAAAAATATATAAATATGAAACATAAATGTAAAGTATCAACTGAATTATACTAAGGAAAAGAAAATCATTTAAAGTTGTGATATCACTGATTAAAATTATATTATCTGAATATAGCCCTAGTAGCAGAATATGTGTCTTATATTAAAAATGGAAACTACCAAACTATTTAATTGTAAGACTTAAATGAGCAACTTTCATACGGGAAATAAGCCCTTTAGTTATATTATAAATTGGTCTGTAGCCTTAGGGGAACATTATATTCCCTTAACTGAGGCATAATCTAAACAAGGCAGCATATTAACTTAAACTCATACATAAGAACTAAAACACCAGGCTCTACAAACTCTCTCTAAATGAGCACAGCACCTCCAATTTATGAGCATTGCTATTGTATAAACAAAAATATCTTTATTTTAAAAAATAAACTAAACACTAACAAACTGAATTCAATAAATTATTAAAACAATTATACACCATAACAAAATGAGATTTATTCCTAGAAAATGAAGATGTTTCAACATATAAAAATCAAAGCAATACACATTAATGAAATGGGGGGAGTTACATGATCATCACAGTTGATACAATAAACATATCTGCCAAACTTCAGCACCCTTTCATGACTACAAACACTCAACAAACTATCAGGATGGTATTGCAACGTAAAGGCAATACATGAAAAAATCACAGCTTATATTTTAATAGTGAAAGGCTGAAATCTGGAAAAGGTTAAGAATGCATACTTTCACCACTTCTATTCAACAAGGTACTGTAAATCCTAAGTATTAGAAACCACAGAAATTGGAAAAGAAAAAAGAGCATCCAAATTAGAAAAGTGAAACTGCCTGTTTGTAGACGACATACAAAAAAACACTAAATATTCCAAACAAAATAACTTTTTAGCACTAAAAAATATAGCAAAGTTGCATGATACAAAATCCACACTCAAAATCAGTTGTGTCATGAAGGGATCCAAGATGGCAGCAGCATAGATGGGATGTTACACACTCAACTCCTCCAGGACCAAACTGGAATTACAACAAAAATATAGAGCAGTCAACCTGACTAACCAACTGACAACTAGCTGAAAATAAGTGCTATAACCAAAAATTTACAGAAAAAGCCACATGGGGGACTGGTAAGAAGGGCAGAGATGCTAAAGGGGCTGGCCTCACTCCTACAGACAGCAACTGAGATTACAGAGGGATTTCTCAGACTCAAAGGTTCCCCCTTAGAAGGTTGGGGTCTCAATGCCAAGCTGGTATTCCAAGCCCAGAGCACCAGAGCCAGGCAGAGGCACCCGTATAACATCTGCCTGTGAAAATCAGTGGGGATTCTGTCAACCAGAGAGGGACAGGAGTACACTAGAGACACAGGCACCCTCTTAAAGGACCACGGCACAAACTCTTTTTTGCAGCCACTCATCCCGGGCTCTGGCAGAGAGAGGGCAGAGCCAACTAGAGTAGCATGAGAGACTGAGATTTGTGCCTCTGGGAAGCAAGATAAAGGGACAGCCACCAGGATCCCTAGACTCTGTTCCTCCCCCACACGCTGCAGACATCATTCTTGGGTGCTGTACTCCCCTCCATATGGCATCAACCTGGGGGAATGCAATAGTTCTACCCTCTGCATTCCCAGTAGCCCAACCCTGTGATGCTTGTGCCCTGCTAAGAAGTCAGCTGCCTCAGGGGTGTCAGTGACTGAGTTATGTAGCTTTCGGTGGGATGCCATTCTGCTCATTTTCCTGTGAACCTGATTGGTGCCTCCCCTTCAAGGGAGATTAACTAGCCCTATCCTTCTGACAGCCCCAAATGCTGAGATCAAGTAAGACACAGTGAGTTGTGTGGCCCTAGGACAGGGGGATATTTTTCCGTTGCACTCCCAAACAGTGCAGAGCCCCTCCTTCACACAGCCAAATCTTGGTCAGTTTCTTGGCCTAATAAACTCTGCTGGTCTCACCCTGAAGACTCCCTTGCGACCTTGACCCACCACAGAAGTGTGCGAGCATCCAGTGGGTGGCAGATAGATTTAGTATGCCCTGGGACATTTGCTGAGTGGTCTCAGACCCAATACTGGCACCAAATCTGAACCTGTACAGACTGGTGATCACCACTTGACCCTACCTGGTGACTCACTGAGAATCTAACTCATGAAACTCGAGTACTCCCAGAGCCGCTTTCAGTGATTGAGACAAACAGGGAGCTGGCAGGTGGAGGCAGGCAGAGATGAATCTCAGGGTGCCTTGGGACTTTTGCTGATCTGCCCCCAGGCCTGTTACTAGTAAAAGCCAACCTCAGAGCACAACTTAGTCCTTTTATGTGCATATCCAGGTTCAGAAGAGGCAATCACAAACTGTGGATCACTTCATAGCTCCAATCACGTTGCCCAAGGCTGGTCATCAGCAGTGTCCGATATTGGTCTGCACCAGAGTCTCTCCCAAGAAGCCAAAACCAACACAGCCTTAGAGTAGGATCCAATTAGCTTCACAAGCAGTATAGCCAAAGGCACCAGACTGCTATGGCTGCTTCATATGGTTAGCACCTGTACAGCAGATCATACACTGTGGTCATGGCTGATTCTCACAGCCAGCCAGCTAGCCAAAGACTCAACCCCATACACAAACAGGCCCATAGCAATCAAGACTCAATTACAACAGGAGGCCCCACACAACCCACACAAGGGATATTCCTGGAGCAGCTCAGGTGATCAAAAATACTGTGCCACTGGGTTCCTACAGGACATCTGCTATAAGACCACCCTACCAAGACTGGGAGTCATAGCAGATCTACCTAACACAAAGAAACAAACACAAAGCAGCAGCCAAAATGGGAAGACAAAGAAACATGCCCCAAATTAAAGAACAAGAGAACTCTCTAGAAAAAGAGCTAAATGAAATGGCGGCAAGCAATTTACCAGATTTAGAGTTAAAAAAAAATGGTAATAAGGATGCTCAAGGAACTTAGAACTACAACAATATGAAAAAAAAGGACAGAAACTATTAAAAAAAGCAGTCAGAAATGAAAAATACAATGTCTGAAATAAAGAATACACTAAAAGAAATAAACAGTTGATTAAGCAGAGAATTAAATCAGCAATTTGGAAGACAAGGTAGCAAAAAAACACCCAGTCAGAGCAGCAAAAGAATTTTTAAGAATAAGGAAAGTTTAAAGGACTTTTGGGACAACATGAAGTGTAACAAGATCCACATCACAAAAGTACCAGAAAGAAAACAGAGCAAAGAATGGAGAACTTATTTGAATAAATAATGACTGAAAGCTTTCCTAACCTGGTGAAGAAAAAAAAGACACACAAGTCCAGGAAGCAGAGAGAGTCCCAAACAAGATGAATTCAAAGAGGGCCACACCAAGCCATGTCAAAGTTAAAATGACAAAAGTTAAAGAGAAAGAGAGAATTTTAAAAGCAGCAAGAGAAAGTAATTTTAAGAAAAATTTTAAAAGCAGCCACAAGGGAGTGCCTATTAAGACTGTCAGCTGGTTTCTCAACAAAACTTTGCTGAAAATTGAATTGGCAAGATATATTCAAAGTGATGAACAAGGACCTACAACCAAGACTACTTTACCCAGCAAGCCTATCATTTAAAATTGAAGGAGAAAATAAAGAGCTTCCCAAACAAAAAGCTAAAGGAGTTGGTTACCACCAAACCAGTAACAAGAAATAGGAAGAAAGGAAACAGAGGAATATAGTTAAAAGACTAAAATGGTTATTATAAATAATGCTTCAAAGAACATAGGGGTGCATATATTCTTTCAAATTAGCGTTTCAATGTTTCTCCGGATATTCCCAGAAGTGGAATGGTTGGATCACATGGCAGTTCCATTTTTTATTTTTTGAGGAAACTCTATACTGCTTTCTACAGTAGCTGTACCATATACTCGGCAATACTTACCATTTGATTTATTGATGACGGACATTCTAACAAGTGTGAGGTGACATCTCACTGTGGTTTTAATTTGCATCTCTCTGATGATTAGGGATGTTGAGCATCTTTTCATATGCCTCTTGGCCATCTCTATGTTCTCTTTGGTTAAGTGCCTATTCAGGTCCTTTGCCCATTTCTCAATTGGATCTTTTTTGGAATTGAGTTTTTATAAGTTCTTCATAAATTTTGGATATTAAATCCTTATGAGATGTATCTTTGGCGAAAGTTTTCCCATTCAGTAGGTTGTCTTTTCATTTTGTTAGTGGTTTCCTTTGCTGTGCACAAACTTTTTAGTTTGATGGAGTCCCACTTGTCTCTTTGTTTTCTTTTATTTTCCTTGCTCAAAGAGATATATCAGAAAAAATATTGCTACAAGAATGTCAAAGATCTTACTGTCTATGCCAAGATTTGGAAGCAGCTCAAGTGTACATCAGTAGATGAGTGGATAAAAAAGGGGCAGTACATTTACATAATGGAATACTACTCCTCAGCTGTAAAAAAAAAAAAAAAAAAAGGAAATCTTACCTTTTGGGACAGCATGGATCTGCCTGAAGAGTATTATACTAAGTAAAAATACACCAGTCAGAAAAAGACAAGTACCATATGATTTCACTTATATGTGGAATCTAACAAACAAAATAAACTAACATATGAAACAGAAACAGACTCAGATACAGAGAACAAACTGACAGCTGTCAGAGGGGAGGGTGATTTCTGGGGCTAGGTCAGAAAGATGAAGGGATTAAGGGGAAAAAAACTCAGACAGACAATAGCATGGTGATTATCAGAGACAAAGGGGATGGGTGGGAGGTAAAGGGGGATACATAGTTATAGAAGGAGATTGGACTTGGGGTATTGTAAACATACAATATACAGATGATGTATTATAGAACGGCACCCCTGAAACCTATATAATTTTATTAACCAATGTTACCTTAATAAATTTAATTTTTAGAAAACCAGTTGTGTCTCCATAAACCACATACGAACACATTGAAAATAAAATTAAAGCAATTCCCTTTATGGCATCAGAAAAAATTTTTTAAACTTTTAAAAAGACTTGTACACTAAAAAAATACAAAAAAAACTTTTTTGGGGGGTTGTTGTTGTTCCACTTATTTATGCCTTCATTGGGTGATTCTCATATATAATGTGCCCCAACTGGGGACTGAACCTACAACCTTGTCACATACAAATGACTCTCTAACCAAATGAGCTACCTGGCCAGGGCAAAATACAAAAACAACTCTTAAAACTCAACAGTAACTAAAAAGAATAATCCAACTTTTAAAAAGATCTGAAGAACTGAACAGATACCTCACCAAAGACGATACTTATATGGCATGTACACATATGTAAGGATACTTGACATCATACAAAACAGAATGCCACTTACACATCTATTAGAATGGCCAAAATATGCAACACTTACAATATCGAATGCTGGAAAGGATGTAGAGGAACAGGAACTCTCTTACATTACTAGCAAGAATGCAAAATAACAGCCACTTGAAAGATAGTCTGACAGTTTCTTACAAAATTAAACATACACTGACCACATATATAAAAGCAGCAACTACAAGACTTGAAAGTTATCCAAATGAATTGAAAATTTCTGTTCACATAAAAACCCACACATAGATGTTTATAGCAGCTTTATTCATAATTGCTAAAACTTGGAAGCAACTAAGATAGCCTCAGCAGGTGAATGGATAAAGCGTTGTACTATTCAAGAATACAAAGAAATGAGTTATCGTGTCATGAAAAGATATGTATCACTAAGTGAAAGAAGTCAATCTGGAAACACCACTAAATACAGTGTAATTCCAACTGAATGGCATTCTGGAAAAGGCAAAAACTATGGAGGACAGTACAAAGATCAGAAGTTGCCAGGGGTTAAGGGAATGGGAAGGATGGATGAATAGGCAAAGCACAGATTTTTAGGGCAAACCAGTCTGTATGATACTATACTAATGGTACATATGATGGTACGTTTGACTGTCATAGAATGTACAAGAATGAATCCTAATGTAAGCTATGGACTTTGGGCACTATTAATACAGGTCCACTGACTATAACCAATGAACCACTCTGTGCTAGTGGGAGAGGATGTACATGGGGTGGGTGGGGGCAGTGACTATACATGGACTCTGCACTTTCAGCTCAATTTTGCTATAAACCTATATTGCAAAGGGAGGGAAGGAAGCAAGAAAGGAAGGGAAAAAAGAATGGATTGATAACCTCAGCAATATGGATGGATCTCAACTGCACTATGCTTAGTGAAAGAAGTCAGAGTCAAAAGGTTCCATACTAGATGCTTCCATTTATGTGACATTCTGGAAGAGGCAGAACTGTAAGGTGAGAAAAGAGATCAGTGCTTGAAAGAAGCTGGGGTTGGAGGAAGGGTTACACCACACAGGGGCATGAGGGAATTGTTATACTCTGTATTTTGATTCTGTTGATAGCTGCAAAATTGATGCATCTGTCAAAACTTATGAAGAATAAATTTTACTATATGCAAATTATACCAAAACAAATCTGACAAAAACATCTGCTTTCTTTAACATCTCTCAGGACATTCTTTTTGGTAAGTTATTATTTATAATATTTAGGATTTTTCATTGTAAATGAACTTAGAAGATTTTAGACTTACAGACACAATAAATATAGTAATATCCTTTCTACTTTATAAGTTAAAATTTAGCATTTACCACACTTACCACTTTTTACTTTGAAATCTATTACATTTCCTATGTTCTTCATGAACTTAAGTTTTCTCATTTGATATTACATATCCTTCCAATTAAATGCTCAGAGTACAATTCTGAAAGTGTAGTCACTAGACTAGCATCAGCATCTCCTGTGAACTTATTAGAACTGCAAGATCTCAGGTGACAACCATGAGCAACTGAATCACAAACTCTCAGTTTGGAGCCCAACAATTTCCATTTTAAGAAGCACTCCAGGTAATTCTATACAATGATTAAGTTTAACAAATGCTAGCCATGACTCCAGACCAATTAAATTAGATTCTCTGGGGGGTAAGTAAAGTCCAGCCATCAGAACTTTTTTAACTCCCCAGATAATTCCCATATGTGTAACAAATGTTGATCACAAAGTCTTGGGTGAGTATCAGAGGTCAGATTTTTAACTAACACTTCAGTTGTTTCTAATGTCAGCAGTCTAAGGATTTCTGGTTTGAGAGAGAAAAAAAAGAATTCAATCACAGATACTACAACCTACTAGCCCAATGCACTGTACTTTTTATTACTAGTAAAATTCATCTACTTAAACCCTGAAATTAGACACAACCCAAACATTTTAGTATGCAGAATTATAAAACTAAGCGAAATAGAAAGGTTGCATTTGGTGAATATCTTGTTTAATACAGAAGTTATAAATTTCTAAAAATTGAACTACACAGCAAATGTTTCAATAAATAAGCATGAGGTACATTTACCACTAGTCAGATACTCAATCATTTTTTAATGAAATAAATATAACTATAGAAAACGCAATGATTATTAAACTCTTAGCACTAAAACAGGTCGTTTTGGATTTTTTAAAAAACATTTATCGAAGAAAAGTAAATGATAATTGAGCCAACTGTCATCTTTTGCTATAACTCCTGACATTAAATCCTCTCTGTAAAACTTAAAAAATAAAATTTGATTTGGAATTAAGATTCCACTGTTAAATATCTTTCTCTTTTTTTTCTGTTTACCCATAGCTTTCCATTTACAACCTTTAAAAGCAGAACATATACAGCAAAACATCCTTAAGTATCACTTGACAGTTTTCAAATCACTTTCAGAAACATTCGCTCAGCTTCATTAATAGGCATAATTATCAATTTACAGAACAGGAAACTGTTACTAAAGGAGATATATGACTTGCCCAAAAATCAAATAAGTGACAAAGCCAAAACTTAAACCTATATAATCTCTTGCCTCCCAATGTTATTTTATTAGATTAATTCCAAAAAACGAGTCATTGACAATAATTCAAGACCCATTGGTTTCTGGAATAATGGCTGCAATGTAATTCTTAAGATGATCCTTTACTTCCTGGAGGTGTAATTTTCTCTTCTTGGAATCCTGTTTCATATCATAAAAAAGTAAGCAAGCTTGTGGAGAACACTTTTGTTTTCTGGTTATTTCAACCCATCTAAAACATGGGAAATCATTGCTTCAGGGAATGTAGTTTCCTGTAAAATAGGTGTTCCCTTTGTAAAAATCCCCTATTATAAGAGATCATTTTGGATGGTTTGAGGTTAATAAATAAATGCTGATAAAGATTTTGTTCCCATGGAGACTCAGGCAAAAATCTACACCCCTGAGCTTCTGTATCTAACAATTCAACCATACCTGCTTTACAGTCAAGAATGAAGAAATTGTTTTTTATCTTGTGCACATTAAACAACTGAACAGAACTAAGCTACTCATTTTAGAAAATATTTTGTGTACTGGTGCCCATAGTTTTCAGCCTTTTTGATTTGCTAACCAGTTGTCTTACGGAGAGATCAAACCATCTTTTGCTCCTATTAAAAATGTCTTCCTTTAATGTCTCAATTACATATTCAATTTTATAGGAAGATAATGTCTTTGCTGAGATCACTACTTTATTCAAACACTTAAGCATTCTGTGTCTGATTGTTTATTATAATAAATATATATTTGGTCTTCATGGCAGAGAGCTCCTAAAACCCTTGTAATTTCCCTACTAACCAGAGTGATAAAGTTATCTTTGGTTATTCATAGCAAGCCCCTTTCAATAACACGTGAGTTTAAGTTCATTAGTTTGTGATTTTTGGAAATCGCCAAAGAATGGGAGTTTGTTGCACATGGAACCAATCATGTGATTAGAGGGTTCAGCTGGAACAATCCCAGCCCCTGATCTCTAGGGGAAGGAAGAGGGCTAGAGGATGATTTAATTGCCAACTGTCTATGATTTATTTGATCATGCCTGATTGAGAGAGCTTCCGTAAAAACCCAAAAAGATGGAATTTGGAGAGCTTTCTGGGTAAGTGATCATACTGGAGGGTGCTGGGAGGATGCCACACCCCTTCCCCCATACATTGCTGTACGAATCTTTTCCATCTGTCTGTATCCTTTTATAATAAGCCATATGAGTAACTTTCTTCCCGAGCTCCATGAGCCACTCTAGCAAATTAATTGAACCCAAGGAAGGGGTTGCAGGAAACTCCAATTTACAGTCAGTCAAAAGCATAAGTAACAATCCGGACTTGCTATTGGTGTCTGAAAGTTTGTGTGCTTGCCTGGACAGGGAGGGGTTAGGGTGAGTGCATTTCTTGCAGGATTGAGTCCTTAACTTGTGGGATCTGATGATAACTCCAGGAAAGCTGTACCAGCATTGATTAAAATTTTAAGATACCCAGTTCCCAGTTGGTGCAATGGAATTGTTTGATGTATGGAAAACCCACTCATATGGTCACAAGGTACTCAATGTTGTAGTAGAGAAGAGGAGACATATAGGAGAGTTTTTCCTATTCATCCACATAATCAAAAACTCTTCCTGCTTAGAAAATTAATTGACTCCATTTTCTCATCATCACTTGATAATGGCCTGATGTTCTTCATTTCCTTCAATGTTTTTCAAGTCATTCACAACTATGTTCACATCCAAACTTTAAAGGCTAACTCTTTCATTCACTTTCATTCCTAAATGCTGTTGACTTGCCTCATCATGTACCATTCTGAAGTACTGTTTAGCCTTTCTTAACTTCATGACAATTTTTAATTTCTCACCCAAGCTCCTCTGGCCAGATGTAAAGCAATATAAAGAAAACTGAAGATATTTTTTTTCAAGATTTAAACAAAATGCACAAAACTTACATAGAGCATCTGAACATTTACATATTCAGAAAAGATATTTCTGAGTATCTTAGATAAGTTACTATCTTTCACAGACCTAAGACTCAATGAACATTGGTCTATCATTAGCAGTAGGATACCTAAAGGAAAAACTGTATCAATCAAATCATCAGTGTCGGATGGGATAGTTTATATAGTAGTTTCTTGATCAATTCACCATTTAATTCAAAGTGAGGAACATGAAGCAACTGAATTCACTGGTGACATTTCCTGTTAAGTCTATTATATTATAGGAGCAATAAGTCTTTCCTTTTGGATTATTTATCTTCACTTTAAAAAATTTAAGTAGCCCTGAATATTTTTAATTTCAATAATTAAGATTATCATGATGTCACTGATTTTCAGAAAATACAGGGTTTTATTATTACAGGACCATGTCATTCATTATGTAAATTCCTAATTTAAATGAAAAACTAAGCCATAATTTTCCTGAAGACAATATAATAATTTACCAGAGTATATTTGGGCATTAAACCTACACACATACACACAAATCACAAATCTAAGCATAGGGTTCAAAGAATGGTGTGAGAAGTTCTATCTAAAACTCACGATCATAAGAGGTAAGAATTGCTGTTCATGACAAAAGTGGTTTTCTAATAGTTATAAAGTGCCAGTTTTCTGCAAGTTACCAGTAATTCTATGCAGGACTACTTGTATTTTTAAGTTCAGCAAGTCAAACAAGTTTCTACTTTTGCCTTCAAGGGTTACAAAGTGCCCCTCCATCCCGTTTTCTAACATTTTGTATTAGCTGTATGGAAGAAAAATTTTTTCCTCCACCCTTCCAATTTCTAATGATTGTTCTTAATAATCAAATTGACATAAGACAGGATAACAGAAGAAAAAAAGAACTAATTAATTTCATGTGTAAAGAAGCCCCCCAAAGACAATGAGAAACAAGGACAAGGCTGGCCTTTGAGGCTTATAAGCCATTCTGACCTAAGGAATAGGACAGGGTCCTGAAGATTCACTGGGGAGGAAAGCAATTCACAGGATGATAAGAAGAGCAGATGTTTACTAATTAAATGTTTATCCTGCCATACAGATAGATAATCAGATAAAAAGTTATCTCTCTAACCAGGCACCCCTATCTAAATTCTTTTAGGTAATTAAGAAAGATATAAATGTTTTTCTTGAAATTGTTGGTTCTTGATTTTCCTTCAGCTCACAATGATTTACGTGTGCAAGTGGCACATCTGGTTGGGGGGAGAAGGGAGACTGATCTTGAACTCCTTTCATTAAACTTATTCTTAATTTTCATTAATAAAAAGCGATAACAGAACTACAAAGAAAATTACACACTTGTCTTTAAAAGCATACTTAAAGTTTATTGAACTTCGGCATTTTCTTTTAAACATTCCTTTTTGAGTTTCATTTTTAGGAGCTTTTACAAATGGCCAAGCATGACAAAATATTTAATTTCATTAGCAAGTAGAGAAAAGTAAAACAAAGCAGTGATAGTCTCTTTTTCACCCATCATATATATAAAAAAATTAAGAGAAATAGTAAAGAAATTAAAGATTTCTAATGTTCACTGCTGGCAATATAAACAATATTTTAAAAGGGCATATTTGGCAAATCTAGAAATTTAACAGAAATGTACTTGAGCAACAACATTTAGAAATAAGCTAAATGTCCATACTACACCATGCATGGATATACCATGCACAGTAGATTCACCCAGCGGAAACACAAAGCAGTTGTTATAAATGAACAAAATCCAACCATATGCAGTAACACAAAAGATATTTACAATAAAAAGTTAAAACAAGATATATAGTATTAGCCTATATTAGTTTCTTTGGGCTGCCATAACAAATTATCACAAATTTGGTGGCTTAGAGCAGAAATTTAATCTCCACAATTTTGGGGGGGCTGAAATTCAAAATCTAAGTGTAGGCACAGCCCTGCACCCTCCCAAGGCTATAGAGAAAAATCCTTCCTTGTCTCTTCCAGTTGCTGTTGACTCCAAGTGTCCCTTGGCTTACTGATTGCTTAACTTCAGTCCTCTGCCTCCAATTTCACATCACCTTCTCCCTGCGTCTGTTGTCTTCACATAGCCTGCTTCTCTGCATTTTATCCTTTCTTCCAAGGAGACTGCCATTAAATTTATTGCCCACCTTAACCCAAGATGACCTTACCTTGACATCCTGAATTATATCTGTGAAGACCCTTTCTCCAAAAGTTACATTCACAGGTTCCATAGGTTAGGAGTTGGACATACTTTTGGGTGACCACTATTCAATCTCACACTGCCCAGTTATATTTTGCTTTTAATTATATACAGGTGACCCCTGAACATCACAGGCTTGAACTACACAAGTCACTTGTATGCAGCAGCACCCCCCGCAAACAAGTGACTGCATTTCAAACCTGCATTTTTCAAGGGTCAACTCCACAGTTAAGAATCCATGTATACCAAGGGTCAGCTGTAGTTGTAAGAGATTTTTAACTGCACGGTAGTTAGATACCCTCAACCCATGAGTGGTTCAAGGGTCAACTGTATATGCATGAGTATATATTTGTTAAGAACAGTAGCTAGGAAAAAGGGCATGGAAGCATACAGAGAAAACCATTAACAATAGTTACCTCCTTGAAAAAATGACAAATGGGAATTCTCATATTCTATCTTATATAAAGTTATGTGCCACTTAATGACAGGGACATGTTCTGAGAAATGTTGATAGGTGGTTTCTTCACTGTGCAACATCAGAGACTGTACTTACACAAACCAAGATGATACAGCCTACTACACATGTAGGTTATATGGTATAGCCTATTACTCCCAGGCTATAAGTCTGTACAGCATGTTACTGTACTGAATACTGTAGGCAATCGTAACACAGTATTATTTATTTATCTAAACATGTAAAAATAGAAAAGGACAGTAAAAATAAGGCATAAAAGATAACATCTGCGTGCATATGTGCACACAATACGTTAGGGGTTGGGTACTTAGGGAGGGCTGTGAAGAGATGCAACCTTGGAGGAAGAGTACGTATTAGGAGAAGGGAGGGAGGGAGATGAAAGGAAGAGGAGAGAAGGGGAGGTCAGAGATTAAAAGAGATCCAGACAAAACTTAAGAGGAGAAAAAGGGAGAGAAGGACAGTGAAGAGAGGAAGAGTGAGACTGGGAGGAAAGAAGTAAAGAGAAACTGAGGGAAGTGAAGTGAGTTGTACATATGGGTGTGAGTGTGTGTGCATGTGCAGAGGTGGGCGTGAGCAGGCTCTAGGCTCCCTTCCTCCCCAATGCTGGCAAACTCTAGGCCCATCCTTAGGCAGACACAGAGTGGGTGGACAGCACACTGAGCCTCCTCCTCTATTTAAACCACCAAGAGCTAGTAGTATAGTAAATTCAAAATCCTGATCAGGTCCAGCTTTTTCTTTCAACATGGCAAACAAACTTTTTGCTTATAATCCATTATAATCTTATGACACCAATGTTTTATGTGAGGTCTGCCAATGAGAAAAAATTTTATTTCACTTTCTTTTAAAACCCTTCTCTAGAGTCCACTTTCCACTGTAGACACTATTTCTTTGCTCCATTTGCAACAAAATGCCTAAAAAAACTGTCTACGTTGCTATTTCTAACATCTCTTATTCCATTCTCTCTTAAACCCACTGCTATAAGGCCCTCCCCAACTATGCCACCAAAACAGCTAATCAAGATCACTATTAACTCCTTGTTTCTAAACCTAATGATTAATACTCACTCAGTCTTCATCTTAGGTGGACTATCAGCAGCATAGTCAAAACTGAAAACCTCTGTTGGCTTCCAGAACTCCATACTCTTCTAGCTGTCCTTTGCTGGTACTGACTTTACTGGATCCTTCTCTCCTCCCCAACCCCTAGCAAATAGAATACATAACCCTGTAAAATAATCGATGGTGCTCTTCTGTATTATAGAGGAGTAAAGTGTTTCCTTTCCTCTCTTCTAGGTTCTTTGGCTACTCTAACAATAAAATTAATAGCAGATTGACAGGAAAAAAATAAACAAAAGTTTACTATCATATATACTTCCTGTATCCATGGAAGAAACCAAGGAAAACTGAAAAACTTCCACAAATGGCCTAAGCCACCACCTAAATGTCATCTGCAGCTAAAGAGAAAAGAGCATGTTGGGGGTGAAGAGTCAGTTACGGGGTTATCTGAAGAAGCACAGTAAAAACGGTAAGGTTGTTACACAAATTTAAGTCACTGCCTTCTCCATTATTAAAAACTTTCAAGAGATTTAGAATCATCCTTCTCTTCCTGGTACAGAGAGGGAGGCACCCTTACAAATGAAGGTTTCATTATAAATGTAAATATTTCTTACAAAAGGTTAACTTCTCAGTTTTCAGAGCTTCATCAGTATCGCCTGTTTATTTTATTTGTTAAAAGATTTTATTTATTTATTTTTAGAGAGAGAAAGGAAAGGAGAAAGAGGCAAAGAGAAAAATATCAATGTGTGGTTGCCTCTCACATGCCCCCCGACTGGGGACCTGGCCTGCAACCCAGGCATGTGCCCTGACTGAGAACTGAACCAGTGACCCTTTGGTTTCACAGGCTGGCACTCAATCCACTGAGCCACATCAGCCAGGGCCTCTGTTTCTTTAAAATAACCAGTTTGGCCCTGGCTGGTGTGTCTCAGTGGGTTGAGCATCAGCCTGTGAACCAAAAGGTCCCCAGTTCGATTCCTGGTCAGGGCACATACCTGGGTTGTAGGCCAGGTTCCCAGCTGGGGGAACAAGAAGCAACCGATAGATGTTTCTCTCACCCATCAATGTCTCTCTCTCCTTTTCTCCATCCCTTCCCTCAAAAATATAAGTAAATTCTTAAAAAAAAAAAAAAAAAAGGCTTTAAAAAATTAATATGCCAGAGGCATATTTTGGGGTGGTATCATTTTGTTCCCATCAATATCTGCACTCAGCCCCTGTGGATGACCGCATTTGATCTTAGTTTTAAATATCATCTAAAATAATGATCACATTTTTATATCTTTAGCCTAGAAATATTTCACAAATTCCTGGTTTGTATTATGCAGCTCCCTACACTGACATCAACACCAGGTTATCTGCAAAGCTCACTTTCCCCACCACATGTGTATTTACATCAGATAGTTAATGCTTCAGGGGTATCCAACTTTTTGGTGTCTCTGGGCCATACTGGAAGAAGGAAAGTTGTCTTAGGCCATACATTAAATACATTGTGATACGTAATCAAAAAAAAATCTCATAATGTTTTAAGTAAATTTATGATTTTGTGTTGGGCCACATTTGTAGCCATCCTAGGCTGCATGCAGGCCACAGGTTGGACACCCCTGCTTTAGGTTTTCAGTGCTCAATAAGTTTTTCCTTACTATTCTATCATAATAAAATTTGTAGCCTTTGGCCTCCCAACACTCTTCATCACCTTAGCTTACTATACTTTCTTCCTCTGAAACAGTACTTATTACTTACCATTTCATTTACTTACTGTGCCCCGCTCCCCAAACTGAAATGCTGTAACTTCCATTAGGACAGGGATCTTTGCATCTTTGTTCACTGATTTATCTAGAATGGAACTTGTCACATTCGCTGAATTGATTTTAACTTTAAAAAGTTTAAATTAAAACGTCATTCTTAATTCTGCTAACATTCATAGTTTATTTGTTACCCCAATTTCATTTGTCTATCTAGCTATGATTCACCTCTGACCCCTTCTATTTTTTTCCTAAAGATAATTTGATTAAGTCTTCCTCTGCAACATCAGTCTGTCATTATCTCTTATCTAAAGTTACGAATGCAGTTTCGGTTTTAAGTAAACATCTTAAAACTCCTTATTTTAAAGCTCTCTTGATTAACAAGACTCCCGCCAAATTACTTTCCTGTCTGTGACAAAAGATTTTAGTTTGAATTTTTCTTTATACACTCTTTTTTGTAAAGTAGGTAGGGAACTGATGCAGAATAATCACCTGGGTAGTATTTTTCAAAATATAAATAGTGTCTTCCTCTTTACTCTGACCTTAAATTTACACATTCTATTTTACCAAAGGGAGACATAAATGGATACATGCTTTCCAAAAAAAACCTCCTTAGACAATTGTTATATAATATAACCCTTTCATTAGATTGACAACCACTAAATTAAAATGTAAAAAATTACTACTACAGCTTGCAATTCACAAGTTTTAAGTCTCTCACATTCAAGTTTTTCTAAAAGAGAAATACTTTCAGAGGAACCAGTAAAAAGTTAATAGCAATAAATTTGAATACTCCTAAAATAAAAAGGATGCTACCAAGTAGTCACATCATTTCTACATATGACCATTTTAAAAATTTTATGCCTATTACCATGTTACATCCCTTTATAGGGAAGGAAGAAATTTTACTCACCCTTCTAGGTTCCTCTGGCTGGCCTAAGAATTAAATAGACATGCAACAGATTAATAGGAGAAATTAACCAGGTTTAAATATGAATGTATGTACAAGGTTTATGTAAGCCTATGAGGCCCCAGGACAAATCGGGCAATTGGGGCTTAATTGCTATCATTTGTTAAGGAGAAGCGGGTATAGTGGTTTGTGATTTCAAAGTTGGAGAAAGGCCATTCACATGAAGATACAAAAGTAAATGTTTGATAAACATGTTTGCTGGGCCATGCAGGGGCAGTATGACACAGAGAGGACTTTGATCAAATGGATCTTGCTAGGCTCCCACCTGTCTATAATATGTAGTTCATATTATACTATAGTTATCTACAGTGATAGCTCCTTCCTGGAATTGGCTCTTCTACCTTAAATTCTTTTAGACAGGGTAAGGTCAAAGGTTCTTCCTAAGCCTTCTGGGCTTTAAAAATAACCAGTTTAAAAATATTAACATCCCAAAGAGGTATATTTGAGGGCAGCAAACTGCTCTGCTTCACCTCCACTCTTCCTCTTCCTACTAAATACCTATAAATTTACTTTAGAATATAAAGGTGTCCTATTGTTGAAAAACAACTGTTCATTCTTCGCTTTTTTTGATGTGCTATGCTTTTCTGTATACCTATGATATGACAATGTCCCTCCAGCTCCTCTCCTTTTTGGCCTACCTCCCAAAATGTTTCTTCCTCTCCATCGAGAGAGCTTTACCTAGAATGGGCATTTATAGAAAATGATTTCGGGATGCTCACACTATCCTCCATTCCTAATCTTCAGCAATTAGCACTTAAAACTTTAGGACAAAGAAAAAGAATCACTAAAGTGGTTTTTAACCTCAGTAACTTTCAAATTGGGTTTTCTCATCTGTTAAATGAATATATAGGACTTAATTATTCAAAAGTCCCTTCTAGTTACAGAATATATGAACTTTCCTATTATTTATAATGGGATTAGGAGCAAGATATTAACACTAAATCTCTCAAGAACAATTTAAAAGTACATAAATGTGACTTCTCAAATACTTCAAGTAAATGTAACAATCTCTATCTTGAGTTACTGCATCTTCAAAAACTTTTAAATCTATTATTTTTAAAATACCCAATTGTCTGAGAAATATTATATTAAAAGAGACTTTTTGTAAAAACTGGTTGTTATCCTTGAATTTTTAGATCTTGATTAAAAGCTAACCACTAGTTGGCACACAACCACAACTATTCTGTCCTCAAATGTCTGTATCTTTGTATACAGATATTCAAAAATCTTACCAAGAAGAACCATGTCAGTACCCAGTATCTCATTATAGAAAGATTGTCTCTACAGAGAAAGTAGTGCTCATTCTACCTTTTCAGATAAGTTGTAGAAGTCATTTTGTATCCTACAATCAAAAACACTCAGAAGTACAAAGATCTTGCCAGAAAGACGTGAACTTGCTTCCTATCTTTGCCACTTAATAGCTGACAGTCCTCCCACCATGTAAATATAGTTGACTTTCTGAACATCAATATTCTCAAATGAAAAGATAAAGAAAATACCTATGCTATAGGTGTTTAAGAATTACAATAGACCATCCAATGCATCTTTCAGTGTTCAAGGAATACAGCAATTACTCAATAAAAGGTAGCTATTACTTTTGGGAGAATCATTTTACAAATCCATCTTCTTACCCATTAAAACTTCAAATGAAGCCTACTAATTAGCATCAAAAAATAGGTAGAGCTATTTCTTTGCCCCTACAGTTTAACTATAGATACTAAATTAGATTTTAATTATCATTTCACACTCAACTTGGTTATTCTTTTACACTTGTTTTTTAAAATAAAAATCACTACTTGTTAAAATTATTTCCAACCAGTAGTGGCCAAAGTTAAATTTAAATTATTAAACTAAATCAGCTAATATAGTTTTATAAGTTATTATATGTTCACTTATAGTTAAGCTTAAAATTCACTTCAATTATCAAGGCTCATTTATAGATTTTAGGCCAGCAAATTGTCTAGATAAAATGTCAACATGTAAAAGTAAAGGCTGAGCTGACATTACAGAAAATGACAGAGAATCTCCAAAAATTGTTCCTTCCACTGGAAAAACTAATTGAGTTGCCAAGAACTATTACAATCAACTATTTCATAATTATGGACACATGCAGTGTCCACAAGAGTGCTTAAAGAAGAAGCTACTTAACTGTCATGAATTTCTGCACTTCGTGTAATAGCTACCATCCCCCATTCACCAGCCTGGAGGCAGGCACCTCTGGATATGGCAACATGCATTCCTGTTGCAGCTTACTGGTGCCAGGGTGGTCAACAGGAACACAGTCTCTCAAAAATTGGGACTGTATTTTGATCTGCCTAACAGATCACTAAGAGATAGCACAGAGGCTGGTGACTATTTTAACCCTATTGAACTGAAGTAGCTTCCTGGACAGCATCTCTCAAAAAGATTTAAGACAGAGAACACTTTTTTCTTTTTTCTTTATTGGATCCATAAACTCAAGAAATGCCAGGACACTGGCTGACGATGAAGACAATAGAACATGGACCTCAGTGACCATATACAATAGCAAAATGGCAGAAATTCTTATTAGTTAATGCTTTAAATGTAAAAGGCTTAAACTCATGAATTAGAAGGCAAAGACTGGCAAACTGAATTAAAAATATGATTCAACTATATGCTTCTTACAGACTCACTACAGATTCAAAGACACAATTAGCCTGGAAGTATAGAAAAGGCTATTACATTCATATAGTAACCAAAAGAGAGCTGAGGTAGCAATACTAACAGCAGACAAAATACATTTTAAGTAAAAAATTATTATGAAGGACAACTTATATTGATTAAGAAGATTAATTTATCAAAATAATGATTATAAGCAGGCAAAGAATCTCCAAAATACATAGGCAAACACTGAGAGCTTAAAGGAAAAAGATAAAGTGGAATAAAAGTTGGTGACTACAAAACCCCATTTCAACAGTGGCTGCAACATCCAGATGAAATATCAGTAAGGAAATAGAGGATCTGAACACTGTAAGTCAAGTTGAACATACATATATAAAACACTCACCACAGGAGGCAGAACATACATTCTTCTCAAATACACATAGAATATTCTCCAGGATACACTATGTTAGGCACAAATAATCCTCAATAAATTTACAGACTGAAATCTACAATGTATTTTCTCTGACCGCAATGGAATGAAATTAGAAATCAATAAACTAAAAGAAAACTGGAAAATAAGCCCCATAAGCCTCCCTTATCCAAGAAATAGGTCAAGAATAATTCACAAGAAAAATTAGAAAATAACTTGAGACCAATGAAAATAAAATATAACTTACCAAAACCTTGGTATATATACAGTAAAAGCAGAGCTCAGAAGGTAATTTATAACTGTAAATGCCTATACTAAAAAAGAAAAACTATCTCAAATCAATAACCTAACTTTATATCTTAAAGAACTAAAATAAGTACAGCAATTTAAACCCAAAGGCAGCAAAACGAAGGAAAAAATAAAGACTAGGAAATAGACTATGAAATAGAGAATAGAAAAACAGAATCAATAGCACCAAAAGGTAGTCTTTAAAAAAAAATTACAAAAGTAACAAATCTTTCCTCGATTTTTAAAAAATGGACAAATACAAATAACTAAGATCAAAAATGAATGTGAGGGTATTACTACCAATCTCACAAAAAATGAATGTGAGGACATTACTACCAATCTCAGAGAAAATAAAGGGACTATAAGAGAACACTATGAACAACTGTATGACAAATTAGATAATCTAAATAAAAAGAACAAATTCCTAAAAACACAGAAATTTTCTATACTAACTCAAGAAGAAAAAGGAAATTTTTCTTTTTTCAAGAGAATCAAAAATCAAAATACTCCAAATAAAGTTAAGTCCAGGTCCAGATGGCTTCACCAGTGAATTCTACCAAAAATCTTAAAAATAATTAAGACTAATATTATCAAACTCTTCCAAAAATTACAAAAGTCATTAATGCTTCCTAACACATTCTATTAGAGTAACATTACACTATTACCAAAGCTAGACACAGATACAAGAAAAAAAAAAAAAACCTAGGCCAGTATTCTTTATGAATATACATGCAAAACTCCTCAACAAAATATTAGCAAACCGAAAACAACAGTACATTGAAAGGATGATACAGCATGACAAACTGAGATTTATCCCAGGAATGCAAGGATGGATCAACATAGTATCATCAATAAATCATATTATCAGAATGAAGGGAAAAAACCACATGATTATTTCAAGAAACACACGCCCTCCCCAAAAAAACTGACAAAACTAAACACCCTTTCATGCTAAACACACCACTTAGATTAGGAATTGAGGGAGCCTCCTTAATAAAATAAAAAGAATTCATGAGAAGCCCACAGCCAACATCATACTCAATGATAAAAGACTAAAATAAAAGTTCTGCCCCTAAGATCAGGAGCAAAAAAAGGAGGCCCAGTAATATTTAACACTGTACTTGAAGTCTCAGAGCAATTAAGTAAGAAAAAGAATTTTAAAATTCCATAATGGAGAGGAAGAAGTGTAACTACTTATAGTTGCACATGATATGATCCTATATAGAGTATACCAAAGAATCTACAAATAAACTACTAAGCTAATAAATGAATCAAACCAAGCTACAGGATACAAGATCAACATATAAAACTCAGTCATGTTTCCATTTGCAAAGAACAATCCAAACAGGAAACTAAAAAAACAACTGCATTTAAAATAACATCTGAAAATAAAACAGTTAAGAGTAATTTTAACTAAGGGGGTTAAAGACTTGTAACTTAAAACAACAAAGCAGCCCTGGCTGGTGTGGCTCAGTGGGCTGAGTGCCAGTCTGCGAAACCAAGGGTCACCAATTGGATTCCCAGTCAGGGCACATGCCTGGGTTGTGGGCCAGGTCCCCAGTAGGGAGGGCACACAAGAGGCAACCACACATTGATGTTTCTCTCCTCTTTCTCCCTCCTTTCCCCTCTCTAAAAATAAGTAAAATCTAAAAAAATAAAATAAAATAAAATAAAAATTAAAAAAACACCTGCTGAAAGAAATTAAGGAGAAAATTAAACAGAAAAGCATCCAGTAGATTTGGAGGAGCATTTAATATTGCTAAAGTGACAGTACTTCCCAGAGCTATCTACTGATTTCAGTGCAATCCCTATCAAAATTCCAAAGGCCCTTTTTGTAGAAATGAAAAAGTCAACCCCTGAATTCGTATGGGATTACAAGGAGCCACAAATAGTCAAAACAAGATTGCAAAAGTAGGAGGCTCATACTTCTCAATTGCAAAACTTATAACAAAGCTACTGCAATCAAAACAGTGTGGTACTGGCACAAGGATAGAGATGTATAGCAACAGAAAAAAATAAGACTCCAGAAATAAACCCACACATACATACTCAATTGACTATTGAGAAGGGTTCAAGAGAATTCAATGGGGAAAGGATGGTCTCTTCAACAAAAAATGAGATAATTTGATACCGTCATGAAATAGAACAAAGTTGGACTCCTATCACATCATACATAAAACAACTCAAAATAGGATCTGAACTGTGTGGCTCAGTTAGTTGAGCATCATCCCACAAAGCAAAAGATCACCAGTTTCCTAGTCAGGGCACATGCCTGGGTTGCAGGTTCAGTCCCCAGTAATGTGCGTATGTATGAGAGGCAACTGACTGATGTTTCTCCATGGTTATTTCTCTCCCTCTCTTTTTCCTTCCCCTCCCCTCTCCTTAAAAATAAATAAAATCTTTAAAAAAACCTCAAAATATAACAAAGACCTAAATTTAAGCACTAAAACTGTAAAACTGTCAGAAGAAAAAAAAAAAAAAAAATCCCGGGTAGGGTAACCTATGTCCTTGGAATTGGCAATGGTTTCTTAGAAATGATACCAGAACACAGGTACTTACAGAGGGAAAAAACCCCCACATAAATTGTACCTGACACTTAACTTTAAACACTATCAAATGAGTTAAAAGACAACTCACAGACTGGGAGAAAATATCTGAAAACTATATAACTGATAAGGGTCTGAAATGCAGAATACATAAAGAATTATTTTAATTCAGCAACAAAGTACTCTTTAAAATAAGCATGGAAAGACATTTTTCCAATGCTGATATATGGGGTCGGGAAAAGTGGGTTCATTCAGTAGTTGAGAGTAGACGAAACAGAGTTTATTCTTGTATTACAATTTATTATTGTAATATTTATTTGTATTACAACTGTAAATCTACTTTTGCCCACCCCTGTACAATTAGCCAACAAGCACATAGAAAAAATACTCAACATCACTATTCATTAAGAAAATTCAAGCCAAAGCACAATGAGATACTACTTGTCACACAGTAGGACATGAAAATGGAAAGCCAATACTAAAATTCATACGGAAGCAAAGGAGCCTCAAATAGTCAAAACAATTTTGAAAAGGAATAACAAAGTTGGAGGGCTCACATGTCTCAATTTCAAAGCTTACTATAAAGCTATATTAATCAAAGCAATGATTTTTTTAAATTTATTTTAATTGTTGTTCTTGTACAGTTTTCTGTCTTTTGCTCCCTGATTTTTTTTCTCTAATCAAAACAAACATAAAAATAGGTGCTGGCAAGGATGTGGAGCAATAGAAATCCTACATTGCTGGTGGAAATAGAACATGGTGCAGCAGCTGCTGAGAAGAGTTTGGCAGTTCCTCAAAAAACAAAACAAAGAATTAACTGTACAATCCAGCAATTCCAATCCAGCTATACACCCTAGAAAAATGAAAACATATGTTCACACAGAAATTTCTACACAAATATATATAGCAGCATTATTGACAATGACCAAAATATGTATAAGATAAACAGATTGTGGTATATACATACAACAGAATATCATTCACCCGTAAAAAGGAGTAGGTATTGGTACAAACTACCACTTGGATAACACTCAAAAAACTATATGCTAATAAAAGCTAGATACACATTAAACTATTTCATGTATATGAAATACCATAAACAAGCAAATTCGTAAAGTTGAAAGGTAACTTAGCTACCAAAAGCATTGATTTTTGGTGGGGGTCTGGGGAACAGGAAGTGATAATTTAATGGATATGGGGTGTTCTTCTGGTGTGATGAAAACATTTTGAAAACAGAGTTGGTACAGTACAAATGCACTAAATGCCACTGAATAAAACACTTTAAAATAGCTAACTGCATGTTATGTAAACATCTCAGTTTTTATTTTTTACTAAAGTAAAGGCTAATGTTGGGGAACCAATATGAACTGTCATACACTAATAAGAAACAGTTCTACTGCCTACTATATCGTTATTTATATTAATGTTTAGGTGCTTGATTCACTCCCCTAACCCCCCGAAAAATAATGTGCAGTAAAAAATCATGGAATCTTTCAACCCTGGCTGTTATGGCTCATTGGTTGGGCGTTGCTGAGGAAAGTGAAGGCTGCAGGTTCAATTTTGAGTCAGGGAACATATCTGGGTTGTGAGTTTGGTCCCCAGTTGGGGTGCTTATAAGAAGCAACTGATCGATGTTTCTCTCTCATATTGATATTTCTGCCCCTGTCTTTCCCTGTCCCTTCTCCCTCTCTAAAATTAAATAAATAAAATCGTTAAAGAAAAAGAATCATGGAATCTTTCAAACATATAGTGAATTCCTATAATTATTGTAACCATATGTTATGCCTACTTTATAACCAACCCTAATGGAGAATTTATAATCCAGGTATGTCAAATCACAATATAATTTATATAGATGAACAACTATGGTTATTTCTGTCAGTTTAAATGAACTTTTCCCTCACTAGAGAAGGAGGGTTTTAGAACTCCAGGTAAGTACCACAGAACTTCATTCTATTGATAAAATATAATGCAACTTTTTTGCTTATATCCCCCCCAGAAATACGCTAATTTTTGTTCGTTTTCCTTCCTTTCTGATTATCTTAAGGCCTAGAAAAGTTCACCTTCACAAAATCCATTAAGTTTTTATTAAAATGCTTATCTCTAAAGAATAATTTTCTTACAGTATTGAAATCTAAATTCGTAATCGTTTTCAAAAAACTAAGTTGTTAAAAATTATTTTATCATTCCCTTCTCCTCTAAGATATTTATTTTTGGTATTTCATTTTCCCTTTAATCTGTAACACTCCCCTCTCTATTCCAGTGCTCCTGTCTAATTCTTTCCTCCCTCCCTCCCTCCCTCCCTCCCTCCCTCTCTCTCTCTCTCTCACACATACACCATTATACAGAATTATACTGTATTTTTCCTTTCCACAATCCTAGAATTTAAAAAAATCTTTTTATACTCCACCTCAATTGCAACAAAGTTGCAATTTGCATAATATATTTCACTTGAATGTTTAAGTCATAGCCCCTAGCAGAAACTATTTATTGCAAAGTAAATTTTACAAGAAGAAAAATCTAAAACTAGAAAACAGTAAGTAAACCATTTTATTTAAGCAACTATTTTTATGAGAAGTTATCATAAATGCAACTAAAAGCCAAACACAGAAAAATACAATCTACTTAACCAAGCAGAAATAAGTGATATGGTCATGTAAAATGTTTTATTATAATACAGTCATCCTCATTATATCGCAGTTCATTTATTGTGGCTTCACTGTATCGTTAGTTTTTTTCACTGGTGAATACCATATAGAATTTTATATGTTGTTAAAATTACGTAATTTTAAGAGTGTAGAAAGTGTTTAAGAGCATATGAAGTGTTTATAAGTGTGTGGGAAAGGTTTATAGGAGTGTGGGAAGGGTTTATAAAGCCTTAAAATATACATATATATATAAATAGTAAAATAAATATAATACCGCTACTTCGCAGATTTTCACCTATCACAGGGGTCTCTGGAACGTAACTCCCTCGATAGGTGAGGGATCACTGTACACAATAATCACTTTGTCCAGCTTCTTTGAAAACAAAAGGAAAATGTTATCAGAAGCAATTATTTGTGTAGCATATGGGACTCTCCCAGTATGGAGATGCTTTGGACAGTTTGACTTAGAATAAAATTCTTTTCACCAAAAAAAAGAAAAAGAAAAAGAAAAGAAATGAAACACCCTTGCAAGGTGGCTCAGTTGATTGGAGCATCATCCTGTGCACCAAAAGGCTGTGGGTTCAATCTCCAGTGAGGGCATATACCTAGGTTGCGGGTTTGATCCCCAGTTGGGGTGCGAGTAGGAGGCAACCAATTGATGTTTCTCACATCAGTGTTTCTCTCACTTGCTTGCTCTCCCTTCCGCTCTCTCAAAAAATCAATAAACATAGCCTCAGGTGAGGATTAAAAGACAAAATTGCTATAACACTCCTACTAAAGTATCCTAATTTCTGTGAACCCACTTTAAAAAAAAAAAGTAAAGGACAGTTTCTTAAGACCAGTAGATCTCACTCCTAGATAGAGCCAACAGAAATGGCTGCACATGAACATTAAAAACATATACAGGAATATTCTTAGAAGCATTATTTATAAATATGAGAGCATAAAGCTACACAGTAATATACATCAACAGTACAATAAATTAAGGCATAATCATACAACTGAACACTAAAGAAATAAAAATCAACCACAGATCCACACAACATAAATATAGATTATCACAAACACACTATTAAGTGAAGATGGCAAGAAAAAAATTAGAGGGTGATTCTGTCTACATGAAACTCAAAAACAGACAAAGCCTTAACTGTTAACATTTCAGGACAGTCTTAGGAGGTAGAAATATTTTTTAAAAACAAGCAACTGTAACTATAAAAGTCAAGATAATGGTTCATTTAGGATAAAGGATGAGTAGTGCAATTTGTAATGCAAATGAACATGCAATGAAAGAATTTCTGTGGTGCTGACAATGTTCTGGTTCTTGACCAAATTAAAGTGTCACAGTGTTTACTTTACAAATATTGAAGCAGTACATTTGTTTGATGCACTATGTTTTATTTCACAATTAAAAGTTTTCTTCTGAAAGCAAAGCAAATGGTAGCTCAGTTGGTTAAGAGTGTCATCCCAAAAAGCCAAGGTTGTGGGTTCAATTGTCCATCAGGGTACTTATAAGGACTCAATCAATGAGTGCATAAATAAGGGGAACAACAAATCAATGTTTCTCTCTATATATTTCTCTATCAAAAAAATCAATTAAAAAAGAAAATGAGAAAAATCTACTAGGCATTTTAGACAATCACTACAGCTAAAAAAAGGTATATATAAATGGCATACATCAATCAATATGAATAACTCTAATGGTTCACAATACTTAACTCACTTGGGCCTCCGCGCAAATGGTTTCTGTTCTGTTCTTGCTCTTGCTTAGTATGAATGCCTGCATCTGCCTCAAACTTTTTCTATCAGCTTGTTTAATATTGGAAAAAGATAAAACTTGTGGGGTTAATCTTACAAATCTGATTCCAATGAGTGATATGCAAACCACTTGTGGCTAAGGAGCAGTTTCAGGTGCTATATAACAAAAAATTTTTAATCTAACTAGTTGGTTACTTTCTATTTATGGAAAGTAAAATTATTTTCCCCTGCTCACTATAACATTCTAGTTTCCTTTTAAAATGAATGCAGGGGAAAATGATAATTTAAAAATTTAAATAGCAATAAGTACCAGCAAAAGGTGGTAAATACTTATGGCAAAAGTGTTGACATTAGTCCCTGGATAACTGATTCTGAAAACACTGCTATATCTATAGCTTTGACAATATGATTCTAGGATACTTACCCTACAAACCCAGTTAAGCTATGTAGAAAACAGAATATAAATTAAAATAATATCTACTCTTCTGTAAAGCCTAAATAAATTACTGACCAAACCCACAAACATGACTAGTAATAACAATAATTAACTAATTGGCCAAAGCAGCTATAAATGCTTAAGAAAAAAAGAGTTAAACCATCTATGCATTCTCTCCCTGGTACACAACTGCCCACAATAGAAAAAAGCATAAATTTTCCTTTCTTTTTTGCATGTAATTTACTTTATTTTTAAATTATATTTTATTAATTATGGTATTACAATTGTCCAAATTTTTCCACCTTTCCTCCCTTCCACCCAGCATACCCCAACTCCCTCAGGCAATCCCCACACCATTGTTCATGTCCATGGGTCATGCATGTAAATTCTTTCTCTACTTTACATCCCCCATGGCTACTCTGTAATTACCTATTTGTACTTCTTAATCCCCTCACCTCTTCACACAATCCTCCACATCCCTCACCCATCTGGCAACCATCAAAATGCTCTCCATATCCATGATTCTATTTCTGTACTACTTGTTGTGTGGTTTGCTTTTTAGATTCAATTGCTGAGAAATACGTATTTATCACCATTTTATTGTTCATAGTTTTGGATCTTTTTCTTAAATGAGTCCTTTTAACATTTCATACATTAATGGTTTGGTGATGACGAACACCTTTAGTTTTTGCTTTCTGGGAAGCTCTTTATCTGCACTTTGATTCTAAATGACAGCTTTGCTGGGTAGAGCACTCTTGGCTGTAGTTCCCTGCTTTTCATGACTTTGAATGTTTCTAGCCAATCCCTTCTAGCCTGCTAAATTTCTTTTGAGAAACTGGCCTTATGGGAACTCCCTTATAGGTAACTAACTGCCTTTCTCTTGTTGCTTTTAAGATTCTCCCTTTATCTTTAACTTTAACATTTGGCATTTTAATCATGATGTGTCTTGGAGTGGGCCTATTTGCATCTATCTTGTTTGAGACTCTGTGCTTCCTACACTTGCATGTCTATTTCCTTTGACAAATTAGGGAAGCTTTCTTTCATTATTTTTTCAAATAGATTTCCAATTTCTTGCTCTTTCTCTTCTCCTTCTGGCACCCCTATAATGTGAATGTTGGAACACCTGAAGTTGCCCCATAGGCCGCTTGCAGTATCCTCAGATTTTTTGGGATTCTTTTTTCTTCTTGTTATTCTAATTGCTTGTTTCTTGCTTCCTTATGTTCCAAATCATTGATTGGATTCTCAGTTTCATTCACTCTATTATTGTTTACCTGTATATGGTTCCTTATTTTAATTAGTGTATCCTTCATTTCTGCCTGAATCTTTTTTATGCTATTGAGGTCTTCACTGACTTCATTGAGCATCCTAATAACCAGTGTTTTGAACTCTGCATATGATAGATTGCTTATCTCCATTGTTTAATTCCTTTTCTGGAGTTTTGATCTGTTCTTTCATTTGGAAGATGTTTTTTTCTCTCTCATTTTGGCAGCCTCCCTGCATTTGTTTCTATGTATTAGGTAGAGCTGCTATGGCTTTCTGTCTTGATAGTGTGGCCTAATGTAGTAGGTGTCCTGTAGGGGCCAATGTCATAGCCTCTTCTATCACCCAAGCTGGTTACTCAAGGTGGGCCCTTTGTGTGGGCTGAGTACACCCTCCTCTTGTAGTTGAGTCTTGATTGCTGTTGGCAGTTCAATGGGAGGGTTTCCCCAGGCCAGTCAGCTGCGAGGACTGGCTGAGACCACTGACCACCAACTTCTGCCCTCCACGGAGGAGCAGCTATGCAGGAGCAGGGTGGTGGTACTCCAAAATGGTCTGTAGCTGTCCACTGGGTGTGCAAGCCAAGCTCAGACCCCACCTGTCCTCTGCTGGGGCCACACTTCATGAGCTTTAAAGCAATCTGAGATGGCTGCTACTTTGCTGGGCTTAGAGATTCCCAGGCAAAGCCAAGCTGTGAATCTAGGCTGACTGCTGCTAGTGCTGGGCCTGGTACTACTTAGCTGTTGCTTGTTTGATAGGATTTAGGAAGTTGTGAAGCATGAGCCAAGGCCAGCCATTCATATGGAAAAGTCATGGTTAATAGTTTGGGTGTGCCTGTAATTTGGGTAGGACAGAGTCTCAGGGGATCTCCAGGGTAGGGCAAACAGTGTTAGCCATGTTGATGGAGTCTCAGACATGGCTTGTGGCTCCATGAGGAGAGTGCTCAGTAAAGGGACAATGGCCTCTGCCTACCCTTCTATCTGGGAGGAAGTTGTCCCCCAGCTCCCACCTTGATAGTGGACACTTGAATTCCTCCCTGCATGCCACCGGCGTCTTTTAAACTACTACGCTAGTGCTGCAGCTCAGAGAGAGTGAGTCTGATTACGGTCGTGTGTTGGGTTCTTTAAGGGTAACTGCTTGGGACTTGAGCAGTTTCTTCCACTGACTCAATCCCTGCTGGCTTTGAAGCCAGAAGTTATGGGGGACTTATCTTCCTTACATTGGAACCCTAGCTGGAGGGCCTGGTACGGGACTGGGACTCCTCACTCCTGAGATATCTCTTCTTAATTTTTACCCACCACACATGGGTGTGGGACCAGCCCGTCTTATGTGTCTGCCCCTCCTACCATCTAGATGGATGTGGGTTTCTTTAATTCCACAGTTGTTGGACTTCCATTCAACTGGATTTGTGATGATTCTGAGCAATGGATATTCTGTATTTTAGTTGTAATTTTGATGTGGTTGTGCAAGGAGGTGAACTCTGTTTACCTATGCTGTCATCTTGACCTGAAGTCAAACTTTCAAATTAAAGCTACCCTGGGCTCAAATTCTCATACCAACTCACTGTAAGACTTTCTAGAAATTACTCTATTTTTCCAACCTTCATTCTTCATACATAAAGTAAGGATAACAATATGCACCTTCTCCAAATTAGTTCACACTTTTGAGCCTCAGTTTGGAATGGAGATAATAACATATCCCTTCCAAGCAACATCGTTGTAGGGATTTGGGAATTATGTAAACAGTTTTTCACAATAAAATGTACATAATAGGCATTAATAGTTTCCTTCTTCCTCCATTTCTCTTGCTTTTCTTTTTAAATGCAAGAACATAAAGCCACACAGTATTGTTAACCCTTGACCCCAAGTAAAATCCACATGCACTTACTTAACTTCCTCATTTTATCCTTTGGGCAACCCTAAGTGAATAAAGTGTATATATATATCTCCATGTTACATGTAAACTGAGGCTCAAAAAAACAGTAGCCCATATGGATCAGTACTGGAATTAAAAACAAAGCCCACATTTACCATAAATAGTTATCATTGACCTTGATGTTACAGGCATTTTAGTACTAATAAGAAATCAAATCTACTTATCAGAAAACTTGTTTTCAGAAAACAAACCAAAAAACAGACCATGAATTTTATGATTCTTTTTTCTAGAGACAGAAGGAGAGGAAGACATAGGACCTAAAAATCCCTAAAAAGATGAAGTTTATTTTGAAAAAAAAAAAAGGAGAGAAAAGAAAAGGAAGGAAGGAAGGAAGGAGAGAGGGAGGAGGGGGAGAGAGGGAGGAGAAGAAAAGAAAAAAGAGAAGAAAAGGAAAGAGAGAAGAAAAGAAAAAGACACAGACACACACTCATGTATTTATATAAAAATCTAATTCCTAAGGTGGGAAATCAGTAAGTTTCCACTGTCAAAAAAAAATAGACATATTTAAAATTTTTCTTTTTGCATCTCACTCTTCAAATGTAATTCTTAGTAAAGAATTATTACTAATGACTTTAGGTATAATACAGCCATATGTTAGTCCCTTCCGAAGAACCTACAAGATGGAGGAGCAGAAGCAGCAGCAGAGAAGAAGAAGCGGGCCTTCCACAAGTTCACCTACCACAGTGTGGATTTCAACCAGCTGCTTGACAGGTCCTGGGAGGAGCTGACGCAATTGTACAGTGTCAGGCAGCGGTGGTGTCTGAACTGCAACCTGGGAAGGAAGCAGCACGCACTGCTACAGCGCCTGCGCAGGGCCAAAAAGGAAGTACCACCCACGGAGAAGCCTGACGTGGTGAAGACGCACCTTCGGGGGAAAAAGATCCTCCTGCCGGACCTGGTGGGTGTGTACAATGCAAAGAGTTTCAACCAGGTGAAAATTAAGCCCAAGAAGATTGGCCACTACCTAAGCGAGCTCTCTGTCACTTTTATATAAGCTGGGAAGCTTGGTAGGCCGGCTTCAGGGCCACTCACTCCCCCGCCACGCTTCATCACTCTCAAGTAGCCAAAGCACAGACTTACTTTTAAAAAAGAATAATAATGGCCATATGTTTATCTTTCAGATGTCTAGGATTTGTTTCAAAATAAGGGAGAGGGGTGTGGGTATGGGTAAATATGAAACAGCACATGACAACAATTTTGAAGCTGGGTAATAATTATGTGAGAATTCACTAAACTATTCTGTATTCATTTGCATGTTTTAAGTTTTCCATAATTAAATGTTATTTTTAATAGGTTAATAAATTTTGACCACTGCTCTTTGGAGTGCTTAGTCTTGCTGTATTGAAATTTTTCAAGTAATCATATTCACCTAATAGAAATCTAGGTCTTTACACATTCAGCATTATATTTTTGCATTTGACATAAGTAGAATTTCATTATTTTTTTCTAGCTGTTGTACTAAAATGCTGTAATGCTATGATTCTTGTTTGCTAATAGCAGCTAATGTTGTGTGATGTCGAAATCTAATCAAATAGACATTCTAAATAGACATTCAGATAAAAAGAACAGGCAAGCTGAAACCCTCATATATTGATAAGCAGAAACAGCATAACCGCTTTTGGAAAAATTTGGCAATTTCTTAAAATGCTACACATAAATTACTATATATATGACTCAGCAATTCTATGCCTAGATAACAAGAGAAATGAAAATATGTCTACACCAAGGCTTGTACACAAATGTTCAAAGCAACATTATTCACAATTAACTGAACTGCAGCATTATCCACATTTTTCCACAAAAAAAGTGGAAACAACCCAAATGTCCATCATCAATCGGTAAATGGATAAACAAAATGGACTAACTCTTCAGCAATAAAAAGGAAAAGTACTAAAACATGGCAGAACATGAATTATCCTCAAAAACACTGTTAAACGAAAGAAGCCAAACACAAATGATCACGTATTATACAATTCCATTTATATGAAATGTCCAAAGGGGGCAAATTATAGACATAAAATACAAAATTAGTTATTGCCTAGTTAGGGATGGAAATGAGAAGTGACTGCAAATGGTCCCAGAATTTTGGGGATGATGAAAATATTCTAAAATTAAATTGTGGTGATAGTTGCACAGTTTTGCAAATTAACTTTAAAAATCACTGAACTGACACACTTAAAATCAAGAGCATTTAATATTACATAAATTATACCTCAATATAACTATGAAGGAGAAGGAGGTAAGGAGGAGCAGGAGGACTATAGTGCCTGTGGGATGATGAATGAATGGATCTCAAAGAAGTAACTTGATCAATCTGAAATCCAGGCTTGACTACTAAATCCGTATTCTTCCTACATCCAGGGAAGAAGCAGTAGAAGCAATATATCTTAATCACTTTGCAAGGATAAATTGAATGTGTTAGTGAAGCAGTACAAGGGACCCAGAAAAGATTCCTTTAAAATTGAGGTAAAGTTGTGAGAAAAGAAAGAAGAATCAAAAATAAGAAACTTCATCTGTAAAATGAAGAAAGTAAATACACAAAATCCAAACAAGGTGGCATGGGAAACAGGACCCTGGTCTTATCTGACTATATGAAAGCTGAAACCAAATTAATAGTGAGGGTATTCAAACAAATTAAATTTGTCACTTTGTCTCCAACAATGTCTGTGGATAGTGCCCTGACCCAGATCTGCTGTAGTGCAGACAGATTTATCAGGCTATCATAGCTCAATAATACTGACACTAAGATGATGCAGCTCACTTGGATTCATTCCAGGTTTATGGGTCAAACTTCAGATTCTGTGTCTGATACATATCTTCCTACAGGAGAATGCACTGATTGGTAAACACAGACAGTCCATTTCATTTGAAAATTACATTTCTCAATGTATACCAATAATGTGACATCCTGCTTTATACCTCAGACTTGAAATCATTAGAAACTCAAATCACTTCTGGATGTAAATAAAAAACTGGACTTCTAAACATATCAATTATGAGAACCAGCCTGGTACATAGTTCATCAGTTCCTGCCACACTTGAGAACTGACTCATCAGGCAGTCACAGCTTTCCCTAGAGACACTCTTCATCCCTGCTGCATGCCTCTGAAAATTGCAACTTGTATTTTATTCCTTTTATAAACTGGAGGAATGCTGTTTAGAAATCTGCAAATGTATAAAATGCCCCCAATTCAACTGCTCATAGTTTCACAGTACTGTTACATTAGCTTATTTACTAGCCAACATCCTCTGAGATGACCAGGAGGACATGCATGCTTATTCCCAATACAAGTGAGGCAGTGAAGTAAAAGTTAATTTACAAAAGGACATGTTGGTAATAACAAACTAACTTGGATTAGAATCCAGGTCTTTGATCTCCAAATACAGCAGCTCTTTCTACTTCAGATACTGCAACTGTCTAAAAGACCAACCAAATAAATGAAGAAAGCCTATGTTTTTGCCAGGAAAACCAATGATAATCTTTTGCAGTCTTATGAGAAGTCAGAGAAATCTTCTAATAAATAAGAAGGATTATCTTCCAGGGAATCAAGACATATGATACTAAGAGAAAAACGCTCAAATATGAATAAAGGAGCCTGGACCGGTGTGGTTCAGTTGGTTGAGCATCGTCCTGCAAAGCGTAAGGTCTCGAGTTCATTCCTAGTCAGGGCATACACCTAGATTGTGGGTTCAGTCCCTAGTAGGGGCATGTAAGAGAGGCAACTGACAGATGCTTCTCTCACCCTCTTTCTCTTTCCTTTCCCCTCTATCTAAAAATAAATAAAATCTTTAAAAATAATTTTTAACAAATGAGAGATAAAAGATTTATACGTAATAGTGAAGAAAGTGCTAACAGAAACAAACAGTTCAATTTGGAACCAAATAAGAATTTTAATTTTATATGTAAATGAAACAAAGACATGCCTTCTTTTAGAATCTTGTTTAAAAGCCTAATGCTTCTTGTATTTTTCAAAAAGATAATCCTTCTAATAAAAAAGTACCTTCTAGAGGGTAGTCCTCTTACAGTACAGGTTTTCCCCGGTAGGTCAGTGTTCTAGGAACCCATCTGTATCAGTGTACCAACTGGCATTGTTGTAAGAGGCTGTCTTAGGTTTCAGTGAATTTTTTTTTTAAGACTCTTGAAACCCAATTCCCATTTCATGATGGGTGGCTTAGAGCACATCTGTCTACATGGGCTGAGTGTTCAGCAGTTCTTGACAAAAAAAAAGGGGGGGGGCATGAACGCCATGCCCCACCCTCCCTATTCACCAGATGTTGCCCCGAGCAACTTTTGTGTGTGTGTGTTCCCAGATGAAAAAAGTCCTCAAAGGGAAACGTTTTGCCAATGTGGGAGAGGTAAAACAAAATGAGCAAAAGCACTAAAAGGCATCAAAATTGATGAGTTCAAAAACTGTTTTTGAGCAGTGAAACAAAGATCTTGATAAATGTATTTCATCAAATGGACAGTACCTTGAAGGTGACTGAAGTTTAAACATGTAAGAATACACAATTTTTTAAAAATAAATTCTGGGGTTTTTAGGGTCCTCCCTCCTAGCTAGGTAAAGGTGAAGTTAATGTTTTGGTTCCATTATGAAAGTGGTATTAAGAAGTAAAATATAACCAAAGACATTGAAATTGAGAATAGGCTGACAATGACCGGAGAGGAGAGGGGATAATGGGGGAAAAGGGTGAAGGGTTTATAGGAACAATTATAAAGGACACATGCAAGGGGTGGGGGGGTGGAAACAGGGGAAGGAGGTGGGGAGGGCTGGGGTGGTAGGGAGGGATGGGGGAAAAGGTAGAAAACTGTACTTGAACAACAATAAAAAAAACGTTAAAAAAAAGTAGTATACTATTGAGGCAGGGGATAGTCAGGAAGGAGGAAACTCCAGAGGTGCCCCAGGGCTAAGATAAAGGACATGGACACAGGACAGAGATGTTGTTCTAAGAGTGGTTGTTCCAGCTTTCTGGAAAGGCACTAACTCATGCTGAATCATGAACGCACCTGCACAGAAGATAGTACATAACCCCTGCTTCAATATAATAGCATTATAACAAATTAACACTGGGCAATCTCCTTCTCTGGTGGCCAATTAAGGAAGATCATGGGAGACCACATGCGAAGTAGCTTTAAAGTAGTATAACTACTTGCACATGTGCAATAAATAAAAGCCCGCCAAAACTAACTAGGAAATATCTGCCCTATGAGAATACAATCCCTCCAGCTCCAGAGGTCAATCTCTGCTTGGAGTTGGCCTGCTCCCACATTCTATGGAGTATACTATCGCTTAGTAAATCCGTTCTCTCTTTCTGCTATAAACTCATGTGTGTTCAGTTCAATTCTTTGTCCACGATTACCAAGAACCTGGTTACCTGTGCCTACCTATGACACTACGATTCAGCAATTCTCCGCTAGGTATATGTCTCTAAAAGAAATTAGAGCATATGTCCACCAACAGATTTGTGTAAGAATGTTCGCAGCTGCTCTATAATAAGTAAAAATTGAAAATAACCCAAATGTCCATGCACAAAAGAATGGATTAATACATTCTGGTATATTCATACAGTAGAATACTACATAGCAATAAAAAAAGGATTGTTGATACAAGCCACAATACGCACAAACCTCACGGATACCATGTTAAGTAAAAGAGACCAGACAGTAAAGTACAAAATTAACTGTAGAAAAAAGTTAGAACTGGAATGGGTATGGGGATATAGGAGGAAGAGATAATTAAGAAGAAATAAAAAGAACCTTCTGGGGTGCTGGAATTGTTTCATATCTTTTTTTTTAAATATTTTATTTCTTTATTTTTAGAGAGAGGGGAAGGGAAGGAGAGAGGTAGAGAAACATCAATGTGTGGTTGCCTCTCACATGGCCCCCACTGGGGACCTGGCCTGCAACCCAGGCATGTGCCCTGACTGGGAATCGAACCGCGACCCTTTGGTTCACAGCCCGCGCTCAATCCACTGAGCTACACCAGCCAGGGCAATTGTTTCATATCTTGATCTGGGAGGTGGTTACATGAATAAAAAATTGTCAAGTTTTTAAGTAGTGTACTTTATGTATTAGTATGTTATACTGCAATAAAAAAAGTTGGCATAAGATATTTGGAACCTTTTATACAACACAAAATTCCTTTAATCTTAAATTTTAAAACACCGAACTATTTCAAGAATGTAACTATAAATGAAAAAGTGATTTTACACTAAAATTAGCTCACAGTAGATTCAACCAAAATAATCACAAAGATACATCTTTCAAATTTAGTTCTAAAATTTCTTAGTTTCCTGTATGCTTCCAAGAGTTGAGCACAGCAAAACATCAGGGTAATCTCTATCTATCTTCATGTCAATTATTTCACCTTCCAGAAATAAAATAATAATTTAATCCAAGTCTCTCAATGAACAGATAAGGTCATCTACTGAGAGGGGAAGTGATGAAGTAAGGGGACTACAGGAGAGAAGTGTTTAAATAACTGTTATGAGAAAGAACGAGGAACAAAGAAGTGCTCAGCATCACAGAGCTGGGCATGTAAAAATCAGATTAATTATCTATGTCTGAGCATTAATTAAACAGACAGAATTAAGAGAAATAAGTAGAAAGCAGCTTAACATATTTCAAAAGTTACAAGAGAGTCCAGGCTAGACAAGAACATTAGGAAGGAGGGAGACAAAAGAGGCTTCAAAAGTCTAAAGGGCCCTACAAGACTGAGAAGAAATTGTCAATGTCTTTTATTTTTACTTTTAAAAGAGATTTAAAAAAGCTCAACATCATATGCAAAAATTCATGAATAGGTCTTTAATGGCAAAGTACCATTTCTTATTATTTGCACAATGGATGTTCCTGCTTAAGAATTCAAATTTCCTTTTTTAAGGTTACTAAAAAGCTTCCAAATTAAAAAAGGTCAAGTGTTGGTATTATAATCACAAATCTATATATGCCTCAACATTTCTATGTAAATCCAACAATTTTTTTTAAATATTCTGAATCAATGTAGAAAGCTTCCAAATTATTCTGTCAATGAACCACTACCAAAAATCTTACTGTAAGCGAATCAGTCACCCGACACATCAGTATACCACCCTTTAAAGACAAGCTTTCTTTTTTTTACTGTGTGTGTTTGTTTCTATTTAAAATGAGGTCATAGAACAAAAGAATTATTTCTTATTTCCAAGCTTCATCTAGGTTGACCTTAAAATTAAATTGATCAGCAACAATATGTAAGGAATGGATGAAGTAATAAAGTAGAAAGGAAAAAGGTGGTTGAAACGATTTACGAACTAAAAGCACATTAAAAAAAACTCAGGAAAGAATGATTATTATCAAACATATCTGAACCAATAATGAAGTAATCTCTAATAAGTAGGCTTAAAGTTTAACAATAAAGCTTAGTCTACAGTATGAATCTAAGTTACTCAGTTTGGTGTAATTTAAGTACCATTTATTGAATGTCTATTATTTTGCCCAACACTGTGCTCTGCTGCTATGGAACACACAAAAGTGACATACCCCTGCCCTGAAGACACTTAACAGTATATAAAAGAAAGCCACATCTGAATTACCAATTTATCCCAATACAAGTAGTCTTTAATTAGGTGCCAAACAAGTAAAATAAAGTCGTAGTAGGATATTTGCAATTTAACCAATGTGATTATTTTTCTTGGTAAAGGTTACCTCAGAAAGAGATGATTATTTAGGGAAATCAATTAACAACAAAAAAAGGATGATTATGTAAAAAATACTATCAGATATGACAGGAGTACCTGATATTTCTGGGAAGCCTGGCTATGGCGAGGTCTAAAGAAGCCATACTCCTGCTGAAGGGTAGTGGTGGTAGGAGATTTTGGTTTAATACGTCAAAGGAATTATACTCAAATACATATACGCACATGCACCATTTATATATGCAAAAACTTTGTCTTGGTTAAAAGTTTAGTATCAGTTTTGGGTGATGGTTACTATTCTTTTAATGCAATGCAGCAAATCTATTAGCAAACTGTTTACCAAAGCTATGTAAATTTAAACTAAAACTTACAGGGCAATGTGAAAAAATGGCAGCCAGGTTCTCAAAAATTAACATACATTTACCTGTAACTTACCCTGTTACTAACTGTGCTGCTAAGTACTGACCTTATACCCTCAAAACGCACATATCAAAGTGTCATCTCTTTAATTCCATCACTCAATTTACACATAGGGCCTAAGAAGTGTTTCCTACCTGTTGCCCTCTTTTCAGCGTTGCAAATAGAAATGATCTGCTCCAAAAGGTGAACTTCCGTAACACAGAAACCATTCATACTATTCACACTAGTACTATCAGTAGTGCTTCATCCATTTCTACCCATATCATATGTTAAATGGGCTGGTATGGAAAGCTTCTCACCATCTATCATGATTCACCTATTCTAACATATATATTTTCCCCCTTATTTTAACATTTCTGAGATAAAGAATCAATAGCATTTTATAATTGTGCTGGACAGACAGCAATTAAACATAGCTGTCATGGTTCATCCACTAATTCAATCATAGCTGTTCACTATGTACTGAGTCATCTGCATTGTTAGTTACATGCATGTTGAGTTTATCTACCTTTAAAGAGTCTCTTAAAATATTATTCTATAATTTGGCATTGATCGCTTCTCAGTTTTTTGCTAAAATCAAGTGTATAATTTGGCATTGCAATGAAATTACTGTGAACAAAGATACAAAAATTGAGATTAGTAAGTGAAATATTCATTATTGCTAGTAATAATCCCAATTCCATGTTTTCTTACAAAGCAATGAAGTTATTTATAGGATATGGGAACAGCCACAAGTAAATGAAGCTGTATTATGTTTTGTTACTGAGATACATACAAAAGAAAAGCCTATCACATGCCAAGTAATGCAAATGAAGGCAGAAGAAATTGCCAAATCTCTGGGAATAGATAAAAGATTTCAAAGCAGTGAGTGGCTGGTGCAACCAATTATAGACTGCACTTGCATATGGCATATGTTTTCTTCTTCTTAAATGCAAAATAGTGCTGTCTTCCATTAATGGCAAATCAGGTTCCATGAACTGAGATGCTTTAAATCAGTACCCTTCATTCTTGTTCTTCCCTCCAGTCCTCCTCATTTTAGGATGCACCACCATTTATGCAATTATTAAAGTTAGAAACCTAGAGATCATCTCTGACTCATCCCTCTCCCTCGTTGTCTACTCTATCTCCAAAACATATAGAATCCGAACACTTCTCATTTTTACCTCTATTACAACCATGGCCCAAGGCACTATCACCTGTTACCTGGACACCACAAAAACCCTAATCCTCCCCTCCTCCATTCCACCCCCACAATCCAATATTCACACAACAGATAGGGCAGAAGTTCTCAACCTTGGCACTACTGACATTTTGGACTAATAATTCTGTTACAGGAGACTGTCTTGTGCATTGTAGTATGTTTAGCAGCATACCTGACCCCTACCTGCTAATACCAATAGCATACACCGTCACCCCCAGCTGTGACAACCTAAAATGTCTGCAGATATTGCCGTATATTCCCTAGAAAGCAAAATTGCCTGTAGTTGAGAACCACTGAGCTAGAACAATGTTTTTTAAATGTTTCTCATTTTACTTACAATAAAATCTGCACTCCTTAACCTACCTCTCTAACCTCATGTGATGCCACTACATTCTTCTTGCATTTTGCTCTCTCCAATCACTATGACCATCTCTCAGTTCCTAAAATATCACAGCCATTTCTGCCAAAGAGATTGTTGCCTTTGCTGTTCTTTGCGCCTGGACCATTCTTGCCCAGGTTCTATGCCTGGCTCAGCTTAAATTTCACATCAAAGATGCCTTTCCTGACTTTCCCTATTTAATATATGTATCCTAGTATTACCCATCATAGCATCTCACATTTATTCTCCTTTTCGCATTTACCACAGTATTTGGTTATTTTATGTGTTTACGTAATAATTGATTGTCTGTCACAGGAGGATAAATACCGTGTCTGCCTTATTTCCAGCATCGAGCTGAGATAAAATAAACAAATTTATAACTGGCAAACCTTAAGTACTAGATCATTTGGCATCGATAATAATCTCAGAACCATCCCCCTCTCGTTCCCCAACTATTTTTATGATCATTTCCCCTTGAAGTAGAGAAGAAGACAGAGGTGGGGACAGAAAGAGCCTAACAAAGCCCCTAACAAGAGCCTGTCCTTTGAAGCCAAGCACTGACTTCTTTCTAGCTATGAAAAGTCCTAGATGGCATCTTCTTCCAATATAAGGCTGGTTTGTCTATACTAAAAATCTGTTGTTTAGTATAGCTACTTTCATTAATTATCTTGGCTAGATCTTCTGGATAACTTGCTGCAGCTTCTGTATCAGCACTTTTATGTTACGGAACAGCTTCTTTCCTTAAACCTCACGAACCAACTTGCTAACTTCAAACTTTCTTCGGCAGCTTCCTCACCTCACAGCCTTCATGGAATTGAAAAGAGTTAGGGCCTTAATCTAAATTAGGCTAAAAAGAATATTGTAACTGGTTTGATCTTCTGGACCACTAAAACCTTCTCTAATCAGCAATAAGGCTGTTTGGCTTTCTTATCATTCATGTGTTCACTGGAGTAGCACTTTTAATTTCCTTCAAGAACTTTTCCTTTGCAGTCACAACTTAGCTAACTGATGAGCGCAAGAGACCTATCTTTCGGTATATTTCAGCTTTCAACATGCCTTCCTCAGTAAGTTTAATCATTTCCAGTTTTTGATTAAAAGTGAGAGGCACATGACTTTCTTTCACGTCAACACTTAAAAGGGCACTATAGGGTTATGAATCGCCCTAATTTCAATATCGTGTGTCTAAGGAAATAGGAAGGCCCAAGGAGAGGGAGGAGATGGGGGAGCAGCTGGTCAGCGGAGCAGTCAGAACACACATAACATTTATGGACTGCCATCTTATATGGGCATGGTACATGGTGCTCCAAAATAATTACAATAGTAACATGGAAGATCTCTATCCACAGATCACCATAACGAAGATTATGTAATAAAAGAGTTTGAAATATTGCGAGAATAGCCACAATGTGACAGACATGAATTGTGCAAATGCTGTTGGAAAAATGATGCCAACAGACTGTTCAATGCTGGGTTGCCACGACCCTTCAATTTGTGAAAAGCACAATATTGCAAAGTACAATAAAACGAAGTGCCATAAAAAAAAAGGTATGCCTCTGTTAATATTCAATTTCTGAACCCATCTTTAAATTAACCTAAATTACTGTTTAACAACAACAGTGCTGATTACTAAAAATACCTACTACGTCTCTAATACAAATTTACTTACAGAAAATAAAACAGTACACTAAGTCCATGATTAGACTCAAAAAATAACGAAGGACAAAGTATTTATACACTAAAAAGTCTATATAACTTTTAGTTAATAATTCAAACAAAATGATTTGTCTTATATTCCTTTTAATCTACTCTTTCTGACAGCATTCTGTGTATGCATTTGAGGGTTTGGAGAAAGTGATAAAGAGGTACATTACAAAGGGAAAATAAGGGAATCCAGGGTCTGAATCTCAGTTCTGCTAATTACTCATGTGACCTTTGGAAAACCACTTACCTTCTCTGTGCCTGAGTGTCCTCATTTGTAAATGGAAATTTATTAACAGTACCCATACCTCATAACAATGGTACCCATCACATAGAGTGATTGTATTTATCTCAGTTAATATATGTAAAATGCTTAAAACAGAACCTAGTATGTGGAAGTACTATCAGCTACTATATTGTTTCTTTACATCACTGTGGTTAATCACTACCATACCAGACAGCACACATACAAAACATTTCCATTTTTGCAGAAAGTTCCATTGAACAGTACTATATCAGACTACAGGATAGTTAGAATGCCTAGTGAGATAATGTATATTATCATCTCTAATTCTTTTTGGAAATGCTGGGAAATAAAAACACTCTAAATCCAAAGTATTTTTTAATCTACAATTTGATGTGCAACAAAAAACTTGGAATTCAGTCCTATTTAACAAGTCAAATATAAAAGGGAACTGGAAAATGAAAGAAACTGTTTATATTCTGTGAGATAATCAAACAAATGGATTTTTTAATTCCCTTTCTACCCTACTCTACTAACCTCTCTTCCTCAGCACATGGTACCATGATTAGAAAATGAATTACATTCAAATACAATTATCAACATATTAACAAAGCAAAGTTATGATACAGTTATATATACTTCTTTGACACAGTAAATAAGGTCTACAACATCTGTAATATGAAAGGATTTCTGATTTCTATTGGTAACAAAGTCAGAGGTACACAACTGTGATTCATTGCCTATATTCAAAAATCAAACTAAATGCTAAATCTCACTTAGCAGGTAGTGAAATAAACATATGATTGTTTTTCCATCTAAGTTCATGAACCCTAGGTTAAAAAAAAAGATTGCTTAAAAGACTACACTTTAGTCACAAAAACCTGTAATCAAACCCACCACGTCCTAGATAGGTACTTAATCTCTCATTTGTGAAATGGGAATAATACCTATATAAAGTTACTATTATTATTATCATGATACTTGACATAATATTTGATGTATTCTCAATAAATGTGTACACAATCATTAGTAACCAAGTTTGGTCAATTATACAGTTCATGACCTTCACTGTGCATTAGAAACTCAGAGATTTGATATCAGTTATCCGAAGTAGATCCTAATCATTTGGTGTATTTTTAAAGCTCCCAGATGATTCTAATGTGCAGCCACGGACCTAAGGACAAAGTTCAAAAACTAGTTTGGTACACTAGACACTTTGGTCATTGCTTACAGCTCTATATTTTAATCATTCCTCCATAGGTACTCTATGCTCTGAACACACACTCAATTAATGCTTCATGAAGAAGTGGGCCATGGTAGTGGCTCTCCAACTTCAGCCTGCATCAGAATCACCTGAAGAACCTCCTGAAACACAAATTGCTAATCTTAGGTACAAAGACTTGAATTCTAACAAATTCTCAGGTAATGCTGACACTGCTGGTGCAAAGACCACAGTTTGAGAAACTAATGGCCAACAATAGATCACAACCCCATCCCTTTGCAATTACCTGAAATTTCATTCCCATCTCCATTACCACACTCTTGTCTAGCAAACTTATGCTTACTTTTCTTGGGAAATTACATAGAATTCAATTTCAGGAAGCATTTACTCACTTCAACAAACCACCAAGACATTTGTTACCTAGTATAGAACTTGGATACAAAAAAAAATACTATAAAATGTTCTTAATGTACACTAATGCGCAGGGTAGTTATCTGCTAGCATACACAAATTCTTTTTAAGAATTAGGGAAAAAGCCCTCCTTTGGGCAGGTGAATTAGAAAAGGGTAAACAAAGCAAATGAACAGTTTGTCAAGCAGACTAAAATCTGGATTTCAGCCTCCACCAACTCCTTTGGTCAAGCACCTTTATGCAGAGCACCAATTTCACAATCAGTCATGGCAGCCCTTGCACACAGCACACCACCAAAACAGAAAGGAAGAACACTCAGACCAAATCTGGATTTGAGAAACCATGAATAAGAAAAGGATTTTTAGAGAAAATATCACCTAAGTTCTGTATCATAAAATGCTTTCTCTGTACATCAGAAAGACAAAACTGTGCTTTAATATCTTTACACCCATTTATGGCTCATTGTAGATGTTCAATAAATGTTTGAATAACTCACATTAAATAAAACTATATGGAAACACTTGCTAATCTATCTCACATCAAATACAGAAGTAAATACATGCACAAAGCTGGCACCAAAAACTACCAAGGTGTCCAAATTGTGGCCCACAGGCCACATGCATGCAGCCCAGGATGGCTAGGAATGCAGCCCAACATAAAATCGTAAATTGATTTAAAACATTGTGAGATTTTTTTGCAATTACATGTAGCAATGTATTTAATGTGTGGCCCAAGACAACTCTTCTTCCAGTGTGGCACAGAGATGCCAAAAGGTTGGACACCCCTGCATACTATCTAATTATTAATGTAATTAGTCTATACACTTATCACCTGGGGGAAAGCATGAATTATTTGAATAACCAGTTGGGAGACGAGGAGGCCAAAGAAGCCTGCTGATAACATAACTAGGTTTTTCCAAACTAAAGCCTTTCAAATCAAACATTCTGTATTATATATTCAAAGTTGATTTACTAATTATTTCAACAGGCACTAAAAAATTTAAAAGAATCTTTGAAACAAGGTCCAAGGCACTAATTTTACCATGAAGAAACAAAGGCCCAAGAAAAGCAGTAACTCAAAGACAAAGAGGTAGTTAGTACTAGAGCTGTAATCAAAACTCAAGTCTCTGGCCCTAGTTTTCTTTCTCCTACATCATGCTGCCTTTATATTTCTTTAAAGAAAAAAAAAATTAAATCATAAATTCTTAGGTTAACCAGGGTTTTGTTCTTTTTATCCCATTTTTATGAGGGGGAAAAAAGCAATCATCTACCATCTTATTTTGCCTAGTAACTAACTCAAAGAAGTAACATTCTAGATATGTTTTGCTCTTGGTAAAGATTCATTTCTTGTCTCTTTGCAAAATTATATACGCAAAAAAATCAAGTAATAATCAGGTCAATTATAAATCAAAAAAATCAAATAATAATCCTGATACAATCATCAAAGTTTCTCAATTACACTGCCTTTCTAGAATTTGATACTTTCTGAGGAAAGAAAAAGAGCCTGATGTTTGAAATCTATTTAATAATAAGCAGAAAAAATACTGGCCATAACCCTCAACTCTCAATTAACAAGAGTAGAACATTCTCTGACCATTCTCATTAATAAACTTTTTATCTGTTAGTTCTATGCGCAGATAAAAACCAATTACCAGTATTATAATTAAAATTCGTACTTCTGGAAAGTAACCTCATCATTTATTTAGATTATAATTTTATTTACCTTTTAAATTTAAAATTAATGCCCTTTGGATTTATGTAAAATGTAATATAGTCTAACACTTAAAAGCTACCTTTTTAACCTCTACATTAATCCATAACAGAGGCATGCTTTTATTATCCCTGTATTATAGATGAGAAAACAGGTTTAGAGAGGTTAAAAAAGTTGCCCAAGTATACATACCTGGGAGGGGGTAAGTCAGAATTTTAAACAGGCAGTGTGACTCAAATGTCAGGAACTCTCTTGCACAATGGATAATGGCATTCTTAGCCACTTACCATGTGACAGTGCTTCTTTCATCTGTGAGCATAAACTTTTAAATTATTCCTAGCAATACAAGGTACACAGTAAGGCACTTTCTTCCCAAGTTAATGTTGGATTTAACAATAAAGTAGAACACAGCTTAAGATGTTCTTTAACTTTCATATTGTTCACTGTCATAAAAATTTCTGCACATTTGCTACTTCATACTATCTCTCCTAGAGAATAGAAGAAGCCCACCTTTCAGTGCTCTAAATGAGACAGGAAAAACAATAATCTAATATAATCAGGCACTGCTCTCAGAGAAAAGAGGAGGCATGCTTACTACCCATTATAAAGATTAAAGTTTCCCCAAGCTTGGGATTCCTCTCCTAAAACACAGTCCACTCACTTAATGTGTAGGCGTCACATCTTCACACAACCTGTGCAAAGTGGGGCTCATAGATCTCACACAAATGTTGATTCTGTGGTAACTGCTACTGCAATAACACATTGTTCTTCACCTCTGACCCTCTAGAGTCTCATGGCTCCTACTAACACCCAATAAAACTGTGGCAGGATAACTTGTGTGAATCCTAAGATGACGCCTACTAAGAATGGCTCCAGGTGACTGTCTTTTTTAAATTTTTAAAAATGACAGGGCATAGCAGCCATTTCTACAGCAGGCCTCTCATGCAAACTGCATTTCAGGGAGAAGCCTGCACTGATCTGCCTGCCTCCACTGTGAGTCTGCCATCTGATCCAGCCCTTGTAAGAGTTCCCAGAATATTATTTCAAGGAATAGGACTAAGGCTTACCACATCCAATCAGAGCTGTGCAGTTTTGACCAACCAGAGCCACGCTATTCTGACCAATCAGGACAGTACCTTTTTCACATGCATGAGGACAGACCAATCAGAGATCAGGGGCAAGGCTTTCTGTCTATATAAGCCAACTCTCCTCTGGCTCTGGGTGCACACTTTACTCCTCCATCGAAACTAAAAAGTGCATTTCCATGCTAAGCTAAAACAATTAAGATGTTGCACTAGAATAGAACAAAGCAGTCCACTGCAGGCCAGAACAAACTGGCACAAATGGGAGCACACGAGAGCACAGAACGGATCAGCACAGTGCAAAGCAAATCAGCAACGAGCAGAGCACAGCTGTCCAGCTGGAGTAAAGCCTGGCCCCAGGGTTGCCTCACAACTGTGCTGTATCACAACAGAGCTGTTTTGCACTGAATAAAGTTTCCTTCCTCACCACAGCACAAATTAGGGATTCCTGTTGGCCTTGAATTGGCTCCAAAGACCATCCATCAACCATCAGTTTACACTTGCTAGCCTGAAAGTGGGGTATAATCTCAGACCCTTCACAGAATTTGCTAAGCGTTAGCGCGTAATCAATGTTTATTATAATTAAAAGAGATTCCAATTCAATATTGCCAAAAGAATAAAAAAGCAAAATTCAACTATATGCAATTTTAAAGAGTTGCATCTTAAATATAAAGAAAAAGTTTTAAATAAAGGATGGAAAAAGATATATTATGCAAACTGTATAATACAAATGGGGGAAGGGGAGGGGAGAAGGAAAAGGGAGGGGACATGGCAGCGGGGAGTGGGGGGAGAAGGAAGGGGTGGGTAGGGAGAGGAATGTCTGAACTTTATGACCTAGGTTCCACTTTAAGAAGCTAGGAAATGCAAAGTATGTGTAAGAAAAAATTAATAGATAATAAAGATAAATGATATAGAGGATAAGAAGGGAAACAAATGACATGTTATTATTTGAAAAAATGTCAAAATTGATAAACATGAATTAGACTGGTAGAGAAAAAAAGAACATATTAATACCACCAAAAATTAAAGAGGAGATATCACTACAGATCCTACAGACATTACGAGGCTAACAAGGAAATAACTTACCAAAACTGATGTAAAAGGAAACAAAATCTGAATAGCCCCTGTGCCTACTAAAAAAACTGAATGTTACCACAAAGCCTCACAAAGAAAATTCCAACTCCAAATGGTATCACTGGTGAATTCCAGCAAACGTTCCAGAAAGAATTAATGTCAGTATTGCACAAACTCAGTAAATAGATGGAACACCTCTCAACTTATGAAACCATCATAATCCTAATGATGAAACCTGAAAGACATTATAACCAAAGGAAATTACAATACAGTTTCTCCCATGAAGAAATATCCCAATATTCCCAATAAAAGATTAAATATAAAAAGGATAATATACTGTGACCAAGTGAAGGTATCCTACATTATTTTAGGAATCAAGATTATTTTAACCTTTTTAAAGATAGATTTTAACTTTTTAAAACTATCATTTATTTATCCATTCTACCACTGATAGACACTTTGTTTCTAAATACTAGCTACTGCAAACAAGGCTATTATAAACATTTTTATTTATGTCCTGATATATAAGCACAAGAATTTCTCTTATAGGTATGTAGACAGAAGTATAACTGCTAGATTTAAGGTACCTATACTTCAATTTACTAGATAAAACAAATTCATTTGCAAAATGACTATCAATTTATATTCTCCACATTCTCACCAACACTGGATATCAGGATTTATGGTTTTACTTTGCACTCTCCTAATTACCAATGAGAGTATAATTCAGTGCTTTTCCAACTGTGGATCATGGTTATCTCTTAGGCAAGTTGCAACCAGCATTCTTCATTTAAAAAAAAAAAGAATACCAGAGTGAACTACAGAAAATGTTTCATGAAACTTATTCTAATTGTGTTTTTGTACTGAGCCATAATGTAAAATGCTTATTTAACTGAACTTCTAGTAAGTTAAAAAGCCATTAGTATAATTTTTTTAATTACAACAAAACTCCTTAGAGACATTTGGGCCACTAACTGGTGCATCGGTTAGGCCTACAGCACAAAAGAATGCATTTTATAAAGAAGGTAGAACATGAGATGTCCTTCCAACACTAACTGGCAAGAACAGAATTAGGAGGAAAAAACCTGAGGAAAGCAATAAGGAGGGAATGTATTACATGGAGAAATACTCTATAAAACCAACTGGACTACAACCTACTTAAAGCTCACTTTAAAAGAACCACGTTTCTCAATTAGACAAGGTTTCTGTCGGTGGTAAAAGATAGGAAGCTGGGATCCTAGCCTCTTTAACTACCACAATGACAAATAACTGATACCTCCTACTCTATAGACACAACCCTAATTCCCACCTCAAGAATCATCTCTTTCTGGGGCTTATGCAAGGGCAGTTAAGGTCTTTGACTAATTTTCCCTACAGAACATCAGAGTAGCAAGAATTATCTAAATTCTAAAGATTTACGAGTATGTTTTTACTCCACTAAGATTTATCAAGCCCCTACTGTTATCACCTCTCTATTAAGAAAATAAACTGTATCTCCATGACAGCTTTAACTCCTGACTATATTCTTTAAAGCTTGATACCTTTTAACTATTGGGTTGGCCAAAAAGTGCATGTTTTTTTCCACAAAATAAAAGACACATTTTTCATTTTCACTAATAACTTTGATTTGGATATTTTGAGTTTGTCAGCTATCTCCCGCCTGGTACGACATTGATTGTCCTCAGTTAATGTCTCAATTTTATCTCTATCAACTTCAATTGGTCTACCCAACCATGAAGCATTGTCCAGAGAGAAATCTCCAAGCATCCAACTTTGCAAACCACTTTTGACACATTCAACCAGCCACAGTACCTTCTCCATACACTGCAAAAATCTTTTTTCGCATCTCAGTTGCATTTTTGCCTTTCTTAAAATAACAAAGCATAATATGCCAAACAATGTTGCCTATTTTCTTCCATCTTCAATATGAAAATGGCTACACAAAAATTCACCAATTTTGATGTTTTTTTTAATGCATGCTGACATGACAACTGTCATAGTACAATCTAACAAAATTGTTCTGAATGAAGTTCAAGACAACTAAGCACTACTAAAGCCATCTTATCAGAAAAAAGCCAAACACACATTTTGGCCAACCAAATAAAACTGCCCTAAATGCCTCCTCTTAAAATATTTTCCTTCCTGAAGTTGTGGACAAAAGGGGAGCTCTATAATAAATCTAACTGAAAGTAACATCACAGGGTGATCTGATCATAGATTCCTAACTGGGTCGGTCATGGTGGTAGAATGGCTCAGATCTGTAACTTCTCTAGTAAAAGGTATCTTTGCCTTAAGCAAGCCTTGTTGTTTGGGTATATCTACGATTAACACACCAATGAAATGCCTCTTTTCCAGATCCCTGGGAAGCATAACCATCCACAGGAGAGCACATAATCTTGGTAAGAAGTATCCTATAATTCGACACCAGGCTTGGTTTTGCTTTCTCCAACCTTCATGTAATCTTCCATATGTTCCCTCCTAAATTCCAAATGTATAAGAAAAATTGCAAGTCATTCTCTGGAGCACGAGCACCGTTTGGCTCAATAAGCTCCTAAAAATTCTCTACAGGTCTGGATGTTTCTTATGTTGATGGACTGTTAAACCATCCCACATACCATGACCAAACTTCCATTACCTTCTTTGTTCTACCAATATCTCTACTTTGCCATTTTCAAATAACTATTCGTTTCCATAAGAATTTCCTCCTCACAAGTTGCTGCACCAATCACACCACAGCAACTGTGTGGTGCAATGACTGTGATCTACCTGTCTTTAAATAAGACAAAGACTTATTCTTTAACTTCTCTGAGATTCAATCTCTTCTCTAAAATGGGTAGAACAACATGAATCAAGGAATAATAAGATTGCATAATATCTTCCACTGCCTTCCTTCTTTTTAAATTTTTAAATTTTAATTTTAGTTTCCTTTAAATGCAATAAAACATTTTATAGAGGGAGGCACTTAAACTGAGGTAGCAGGAAATATGAGAAAAGAAAAAGTATGAAGAAAGACAAAATAAGTATAAGTAAACTTATATAGTGGAATTACAGTTCTGCTTATGTGATCTCCTCATATGTCCAGATCCTAAAGAGGCAAATGTGAAGATACTTCTTTCCCCATGGCAGGCAAAACACTAAGAACCCTCAATGACTCACATCCCTGTCTTGAGTATGGGAGAGATCTTGGGATATAACTCTTGTGACAGTTAGATACAAAACAGATTTCTGCATTTATACTTAAAATCCCTAATCTGTTGAGTTCACCAAAAAGGAGATTATCCTGGATGGGCCTGATCTAATCAGATAAGCTTTTAAAAGAGGTTTTAAAGGGCTGTCTAGAGGTGTGAGACAGAGGAAGTCAGAGACTGGTCCAGCTAGCCTACAGGAAAGCAAACAGCCACATTGTAATTGCCTGTTTGGACATGTAGTAAGGAACTGACAATGCTACCTGACCAAGAGCTGGCAAAAAAATCTTCAGTCATACAGCCACAAGGAAATTAATTCTGCCAACAAGTAGTGAGCTTGGAAGAAGACCTTAAGCCTCAAATGAGAATTGCAGTTACAGTTGACATCCTGATTTCAGCCTGGTAAGATGCTGACCTAAGAGCCTGGTTTAAAAAAGTACCCAGATTTCTGACATACAGAAACTGTAAGGTAACAAAAAGGTGTTGTTTAAGCTGCTAAATTTACGGTACTTTGCTACACATTTAAAAAAAAACTAACACACTCCCTCAACAAAGGACAAAGCAGCAAAGAAAATAAAAGACGGGAGGACTTTTTATCTTTTTCCCCAGAGTATATTATACCTTCTCAAAGCACTACAGATCCACAATCAAGGAAAAAAGATTAAAACTGTATAAAATTTTAAAGTTTTAGCAATTAAAAGAAGCTTTTCACACACATCTTATAAACAACTACCATATTACCTTCATTTTAGTGATGAGGAAGATAAAGCTCAAGAGTGACATCCCAAAGATCAAAAACCTAGGGATGTTTAAAGTAACTTCAGTCCTGTATTCACCCCTACACTACAGGTCCCTTTAAATAACACACACACACACAGCCATTCAAATCAACAGTAATTATATTGCTGTCTTCAAAGAAAGCAATCCTAGTAACGATTTTCCATATTTCACATCTAAATATCCCTTACCTTTGTCAAAACAAGAAAACAAAAGGAGAGAAATTTCCATTCAAAAGTAGTTGGTTGTAAAAATAACCACTGGTATACCATTTGAATAAATGTAAAATACATTTTCAAAATGTAACAAAACACCTGTAGGTGTACTAGAACTTTAGATAGACAACACTTTGTGTTGTAAGTAGTCTCAAAAATCACAAGCAAGTAAACAACCTTTCTGGATCTTTCAACATTCCATCCTTTGGACAAATTTTTGAATCTGAATTCTTCATACATTATAAAAATGAGAACGTGACACAATGTATCATAAAATAAACAAGTTGTTTTTATTTTAACTGTTGTGTATATTTCCCTAAGTACTTCAGCATCAGAATTTGCAATTTTTCTTAAAAACACACAAAAAAAACCTAAAAGGTGGAGTTATATGCAAATTTCATTTAAGTTGCAAATCAACTTTCTTGATGCCAATTGAACTGCTTTAACAAACACTAACTTTATTTGCTAAGATACAAAATACAGTCCTTCGTGGTTACAACCACAAAAAGGAATAAACTGTAACGTCTTTACACCAATGTTAACAGCAAATAATTTGCTACAGTCACATAGAAACAGAAACACAAAACAGCATTGTTGAGTCCATAAGCTTCCAAAACCATCCCACGACTTATACTGCCGGGCCATGATTCTCTGCAATGTGAAGAGAACCAACAACATTTCACACGTGGAGAGAAGGGGTGAGGTGACAATCTTAAAACCTGAAAATTTCTCAGGCCCTACGGAATACAAGCAGCGCCCAATCCAGACCCCCCAGGCAAGGCCCAGGTCCAACTCCAAGCACTCTAGTTTCCCAGCTCTTCACCCTGGCCCCTCCCCGAGAAAAGAGATAAAACAACTTTTATTGGTCTCATCTCCCCGGGGGTTGGCAAATAGCAGGGCAGTGCTCCGGACTGGACACGTTTCACAAGAAGGCCTCCGTCGTGGGCGGGGAAGGCAGATAGCGGGAAGCCTGGCTTCGACGCCCCCTTTCCCCCGGTCGCCAGCTCCCAGCCCCGCCCCACCCCAAGAAAAAGCCTGGGCCGGCCGACAAGCAGAGCGACCCCCAGGCCCCTCCACTGAGGCGAGCTCGTTGTCTGTCATGTGACGACGCTGCCGCTAAAACACCGCAGAAACGCAGGGTGGCGGAGGGCGTTCGCACCAGCCCTCCTCGGCCCAGCCCAGCCGGGCGCGGGCGAGTCCCGAAGTCCGGACGTGGGGGAGGGCGGAGGGCGGGCTTGGCGGCGGGCCCAAGCGCGCCACAAAGGCTTCCGCGCCGGTCGCCGTAGTGCTCGAGCGGGCGGGGGCACAATTTTCGGGGCCCACGGGATGGGTGACGGGCAACCAGGGCTCCGAGGTGTCCGCCGCGCCCACAGCCGCCGCCCCCGCGCGCCCGGACCGTCAGTGACCGCCGCACGGCGCACAGGCCCGCGCGGCCTCCCTCCCCCGCGCGGAGCCCGCGCCGGGCCCGCCCGCCCGCTCCCAGCTCGCGCTCTCTCGCTCTCTCGCTCTCTCCCGGCCTCCATTTTGGATCGGCGTCTCCAGCCCCCGCGCTGCTGCCGCCGCATTCCCCCTCTTTCCCGCCCCCCGCCGCTACCGCCGCCGCCCGTACTCACCTCAGCTGCCCATCCGGGCACCGCCGGCCGTCGACCTAGTTTCCCCCCAAAAGTCTCCGGTGTGTTATTCCCGATGTGGGGGGGTTGTTAACGGGGTGGTCGCCGGGGGTTCGGGAGCGGGGGCCGCGCCTTCAACGGAGCTGCAATCCTAACCCGCCATCTGGTGGCATTTTCCACACGCCAATGGCGCCGCTGCAGACTTGGGTCCAGACCGCCCTCTGCTGGCCGCGGTGCATACTGCCTCGCTGACGGGACGGGCCTGCCCGGAAAGGGGAGGGAGCTGAGGCGCGAGCTGGGATCCACGACGGGGACGCGCGCAAAGGCGTTCCAGTGAGGATTGCGCGCACGCGCGCCAGCGGGGCGGGAAACGTAGCCTCTGCGTGGCGACCCCGCCCCTGCACGGAGCGCTACCGCAGCTCAGCCAATCGCAAACAGCGGATACCTCTGGGTGGTAGGCGTTGTGGACGGTTATCGGGCTGCCTGAGGCCGGGAGAAAGACTACCACGGTGGCGCCTGCGCGCCTCGCAGGAGCCGAGTTGCTGACCGCCATTTTTGGAGCTTTACCTAGACTGGGAGAGAAACACGCTCTCGGCTGTAGCCCCTTCGCCAAGGCTCCTGCCCAGGTCCCGGGAGTGGCGTTTTCCTGCTGCCCCCACCCCTGCGTAGGAAGCGGTCTGCGGAAATGGCAGGGAGTAGCGGCGCAAAACTCTGCTCCCACCTCTCCTTTTTAACTAGGGCCTCAGAACCTTTCATTGTTTTAGCAATTTATTGTTGACTGTTGACGAAGCGCTTTACCAGGCGAGGTAACTGTTTGAGACCTTCCTCGCCGCTGATCTAGACGCTAGAGAGCCCGCCCCAGGCCGATCGATTGGCGTTGTCCCTGACTCTGTAAAGCAGATCCTCTCCGTTGTGCCGGCTTTGCATAAGGCGGCAGCATTGGCCACTTAGTGAAAAAGGAATGCAGCTAGACTAGCAAAACACAGCCTCAGCTTTTGAATTAGATTTGTCCTCCCACGTTTTAGGATTGCTCTCAGTGGCTCTAAAATAGACGTTACTAGCCTTATACTCGCCAAAAGGGAAATAATTGACTAACGTGAAATCAAAGCCAAAATATGCCATTGAACGTGACCTCTTCACTACTCTACAACGCCTCGCCATGGCTTTGGCCGTGGCACCTACCATTCCCTAGCTCACAAGTTTGCAATACAAATCTAGTCCTTAATCTCCCAGGTCATCAACTTCATTTATGACTAAAATTCTCTGTTGCTATAGTAATGACTCAGAATCACTCAACTCAGTCTTCAGGGCCAATCTCTAATATGCTACCCCAATTTCTGATTTCTCTCCCAGGGGTCACAAGGTGTGTGGCTTTTCACTGGAGGAAGGCACAACTGACCTGGTTGTATGAATTCTAGAGTGAATTCCCACCTAAAATTATTTTTTTACTAATCTCTGGTTGCCTCATTCTCACAGACTATTTAAATTTAATTGTTCAAGGTGCCAGTCCCAATCTATGCTAATAGGTAACTTCACCTGGTTTCTTGGGATCAAAGCTATGGGATTCCCATTCTGGTTTGATATTATCTCCATATTAAAATATCTGTAGACACACCCTGTTTTTTTATTTCAAAAATCCTCATCAAATTAATCCATTCTCCCCTTCTCTCCAATACCAGTCTTTCTCCCTAGACTGCATTTGCCACCCTTTCTTCCCACTTCCTTCTTCCACCATTTCATGAGGCTTTATATAGCTAGTTTCAATATCTTCTTATCTGCTGGCTTCTTCCAATTTTTAAAGTTTCCATTCTTTAAAAATTCAGTGCTACTACTCCCTCTAGTCGCTGTACTGTTAACTGTAAACCAAAGTCAGTTTTATAATAAAGGATAAAAAAGCATTTATTTGACCAAAAAGGAGCTGCGGCCCAGGACACACAGATTCAGGCAGCAGTCTAAATTGTGTTCCACCAAAGGGGTGACCACATTTTATAGCAAAATTTCCTACCCAAGTTCTCAGGTCTGTTTTATGTAAATGAGGTAATCCAAACTGCACATTTCAGTTGGACAGGGCATATCTCAGCCCATTAAGAGGAAACCAGGGTTTCCCTGCAGTTGTTGACATCTGCTAGCCAGCATGAGCAGGCAGGCAGGGCAAAGTGCAGGAAACCAAGAATTCTGTCCAAATTTCTTAGTACCCAGAAGGTGTGAGAAGCCCATCACCAAAGGTCACTAGGATCTTACTATTTATAAAATTTGGGCCCTCAGTTGACCATAGGAAGTCCATCTCAGCAGATAAATTCCTTCTTGAGGTTCACATCAAATGAATATTCTTGGGGTCCACACAACTTTTCTCAAAAGAGATACCCTTTCATTTCCACCTTATTCCTTAGCTTTTATCAATGATTCCATGACAGCACATTGAAATTACACTTTCAAGTTACCTGAGTTCTAATTTCCAACTGTTTTCTCATTCTTCATTTTCTTGGCACACCCTATACTATTTCTCCCACCCATTGAAACCCCATTTCTCTTTTAAGACAATTTCTAAAACAACCTACCTGGTTTACTGGTCTTCTAATTCCTTTGCTAGCTCCTCCTCTTTATTCCATCCCATAATTCAACTCCTAGTTCTCTGTTCTGTACTAGAGTACATTTTTTCTTTTCAAGTCTCCCAAAATTGCTGTCTGTTCCTGATTATTCTGTAACAGATTCCTCATGATCAGCTTGCTTGCCAGAAAACTCCAGCTCAAAATTTAACATACAACACAATGCATCTTTCTTATTCAGATTTCCTAATTTCTCTTAATAGCATTACAATTTCAGCATGTGTAACAATTAAGAACATAGACTCTGAAACCAGACTGCTCTGGAAAGCTTTGTGATTTGGGATAAATCTCTTTGTGCCTCAGTTTCCTTAACTATAAGATGGCCATAACATAGCACCTTTCTCATATAGAAATGTGATTAGTATTATTACATTGTTGTTTTTATCTTGCTAAGAAATTTTTTAGTAATTTTAAGTATATTTTGTTGATTATGTTATTAAAGTTGTCCCATTTTTTCCTCCTGTTTATTCCCCTTTGCCCTTCACCTCCTTCCCACCAGCATTCCCCCTCTTAGTTCATGTTCATGGGTTTTACATGTAAGTTCTTTGGCTTCTCCATTTCCTATACTATTCTTACCTCCCCCAGTCTATTTTGTACCTACAAATTATGCTTCTTATTACCAGTACCTTTTCCCCCATTCTCCCCTTCCCCCACCCCATTGATAACCTCCATGTGAACTCCATTTTTGGAATCATGTTTCTGTTCTAATTGTTTGCTTAGTTTGTTTTTGTTTTTTTTTTAGGTTCGCTTGTTGATAGTTGTGAGTTTGTTGTCATTTTACTGTTCTTATTTTTAATAGATAAGTCCCCTTAACATTTCATATAATAAGGGCTTGGTGAGGATGAACTCCTTTCACTTGACCTTATCTAGGAAGCACTTTATCTGCCCTTCCATTCTAAATGATAGCTTTGCTGAATACAGTAATCTTGGATGTAGGTCCTTGCCTTTCATGACTTCGAATACTTCTTTCTAGCCCCTTCTTGCCTGTAAGATTTCTTTTGAGAAATCAGCTCATAGTGTTATGGGAACTCCTTTGCAGATAACTGTCTCCTTTTCTCTTGATGCTTTTAAGATCCTCTCCTTATCTTTAATCTTGCATAATTTAATTATGATGTGCCTTGGTGTGTACATCCTTGGGTCCAACTTCTTTGGGACTCTCTGAGCTTCCTGGACTTCCTGGAAGTCTATTTCCTTTGCCAGATTGGGGAAGTTTTCCTTCATTATTTGTTTAAATAAGTTTTCAATTTTTTGCTTTTCTTATTCTCCTCTGGCACCCCTATGGATGGAAATGTTGGAGCACTTAAAGTTGTTCCAGAGGTTCCTAAGCCTCTCCTGATATTTTTCTTTATTCTGTTCTACTTGCATGTTCTTCATTCTGTTCTGCTTGCATGTTTATTTCTTCCTTCTTTGATTTGAGTCCCAGTTTCCTTCCCTTCACTGTTGCTTCCCTGTATATTTTCCTTTATTTAACTTTGCGTAGCTTTCACTTTTTCCTCTATTTTGCAACTATACTCAACCATTTCTGTTAACATCTTGATTACCAGTGTTTCGAACTGTGCATCTGATAGGTTGGCTATCTCCTTGTCACTTAATTCTTTTTCTGGAGTTTTGATCTGTTCTTTCATTTGGGCCATATTTTTTGTCTTGGCGCACCTGTTACATTCTAAGGAGTGGAGCCTTAGGTATTTGCCAGGGCAGGGCAACCCACTTTGCTGCTGAACAGCCTACTTTGCTGTGGTGCTGAATATGGGGAGAGATCAGAGAGGGAACAATGCTGCTGGCTTAGCTCTCAAACCACTTTCAGTCACTTCCTCTGTTACCCACAAGCAAATTGGGCCCCTGTGTTGCTGATTCCCAGGTAGGTATGTTTGTGTACATTCTAGGACCCCATGGGTCTCTCCAGTGAACTCTCTGTGAGGCTGGAAGTTTCTCCTGCCACCACAACCCCCACAGATTTTTATAGCCAGAGGTTTTGAGGCTTTAGTTTCCCACACTGGAACCCTGGGTTGTGTGGTCTGTCTCACTCCCCAGTTGTTCCTCCCAGTTTATCCACACACAAATGTGGGACTGCCAGCCACTGCCTCACCCGCCTGGTCCACCTTGTCACGCATTCTCTCTGCCCCAGAAGCCCATCTCCACCCCTCCTACCACTCTAGATGAATGCTTCTTCTTTAACTCCTTTGTTGTCAGACTTCCATACAGTTCGATTTTCTGGCAATGTTTTTGTTTTTTAAATTTGTTGTTGTCCTTTAGGTTGTGTGAGGAGACTAATTTTATCTACCTATACCTCCATCTTGGCCAGAAGGTCTCAAGTATTTTAGTAATTTTTTAAAAATACGTAAGAACATGGGTAGTTAACATTCTGAGTTTATGGAAATCTAAAATTTTCTTCATTTTGATCTCTCTCTTGAGTAGTGTTTGTAAATAATTACCTAGTCTGTTATGCTCTAAATTGTAGGGCCAGATTGACTCTTTTCCTTCAAAAAAGCCCAGGTCCTATCATATTCTCATTCAAATCCCTTGTTTTTTCTTCTACTGCTCTATCCTTGTTTAAGCCTTTCCCTCCCCACAAATTCCCATTGCCTTACACCAGACCAATTATAACAGCCTTCTAAAAAATCATTGTTTTTCATTTCCCTCCCTTTAAAATATGCATAAAAGCCCTGCTCAGTGTGTCTCAGTTGGTTGGGCATCATCTCCCCACTGGTCTGATTCCACATCAAGGCACGTACCTAGGTTGCAGTTCCATCCTTGGTCACGACCTGTATGGTAGGCAACAGATTGATGTTTCTCTCCCTCTTTTCTTCCCCCCCTTCCCCTCACTCTAAAAATTAATAAAATCTAAAAATTAAATAAATAAATAGTTTAAATAATAAAAAATTAAAAATGCACAAAAATATTCTGTGTCATATGATTTACAAAATAAAATCTAAAATACTTAATGACATTCAAGAAATGCCTCAATCTTTTTTCAATTTCTATTTTATTACAAATTTCACATTAGTTGGTCTAGTCAAAATAATCATAAACATAAGCAAAAGGCAGATATATTCAATCTTTAGCTACCTGGTAAGATAAAGTAATAGGTTCCATAATGTGCTGACTTTGTTATAAAACTACACATTTCCCAGGAGCCTCTGCTTCCATGAAAGTTTAAGTCAAGATTCCAAAGTTCTTGGCAAAGATTTCAATATCATAATTTTCATATATAGCTTTGAGTCATATGTGTGAACAAAATATCAAAAAGAATATTTGGAACTTGTGTGGGTAGGAGCTAATGGTTCTTAAATATTATTTAGGTTATGGAATAAAGTATCAGTAGAACAACTACTTGCTTAGTTGAAGGTTCTTGGCATTGGAATTTCTCCCTCATTGCTCATTTCAAATGATCCAAAATGGGACTTGGCCTACCTTGAGGATTCATCCTAGATAGGCTAGATTTCTAAAGAAGACACTTGCTCATAAGACTTTTATTTCAATCTTTTAGCCAACCTGGTCCAAAACTAAATATTTAACATTACAAATTTTAGAATCGCATTAAAAAGCTACATTAATGTAAATGTAATATAAATACATTCCAGATAAATGATTAATCAGTAATATAAATAACAGGGCTTTTTAACACAGCTAAGTTGTGACTATTTAGATGGCAGAACTCCTTTAAATATTTGACTGAACTTCATGTCTTTTTCTTTCTGGACACTTTTTCCATGAAGAAGATGTCTAAGTTATTACATGGACCTTAGAGTTCTGCTTAATAATATTCAGTCAACTTGTTTTCATTATAATAATGGTATACCTTTAACAGAAAGTTTTTTTTTTAATGATTTTTTTACAGTGTTTTAGGTTCACAATAAAATTGAGAGGAAGGTACCAAGATTTCCCTGTTACCAACATCACTCACCAGGTTCATACATTTGTTACCAAGGGGGAACCTATATTGACACATCATAATCACCCCAAGTTCATACCCTAGGGTTCACTCTTGGTGTCGTACATTCCATGGGTTTGGACAAATGTATAATGACATATGTCCATCATTATAATATCATTCTAGTATTTTCATTGCCCTAAAGATCCTCTGTGTTCTGTGTCTTCGTTCCCCCTCCTCCTCATCCCTGGCTAGCACTTATCTTTTTACTGTCTCCATAGTTTTGCCTTTTCTAGAATGTCATATGGTTGAAATTATACAGTATGTAGTGTTTTCAGATTGGCTTCTTTTACTTAGTAATATGCATTTAAGCTTCTTCCATGTCTCTTTGTGGCTTGATAGCTTATTTCTTTTTAGTGCTGAATAATGATCCATTGTCCAGATGTACTACAGTTTATTTATCCATTCCCCTATTGAGGCACATCTTCGTTGCTTCCAAGTTTTGGCAACTATGAATAAAGCTGCTATAAATATTCCTATACAGGATTTTTATGTGGACATAAGTTTTCAACCCCTTTGGGTAAATACCAAGCAGTGTGATTGCTGGATCATATGCTAAGAGTATGTTTAGTTTTGTAAGAAACTGTAAAATTGTCTTCCAAAGTGGCTTGTACTATTTTGCATTCCCACAATGTAAAAAATTCATTTTGCTCCACATCCTCACCAGCATTTGGTGTTGTCAGTGTTCCATATTTCTGGTTATTCTAATAGGTCTATAGTGGTATCTCATTGTTATAATTTGCATTTTCCTGATTACATACGATGTAGACCATTTTTTCATACACTTATTTCCCATCTGTATATCTTCTTTGATGAGATGTCTATTAAGGTCTTTGGCCCATTTTTTATTTGGGTTGTTTGTTTTGTTACAGTTGAGTTTTAAGAGTTCTTTCTATTTTGGATAATAGTCTTTTATTAAATGTCTTTTGCAAATATGTTCTTCCAGTCTGTGGCTTGTCTTCAGATTCTCTTGACATTGTGTTTTGCAGGGCACAAATTTTTAATAAGGGCCAACTTATCAATTATTTCTTTCATGAATTTTGTCTTTGGTGGTGTGTCTAAAAGGTATCACCATATCCAAGGTCATCTAGGTATTTCCCCTGTGTCTAGAAGTTTTATAGTTTTGCATTTTATGTTTAGGTATATAATCTTTTGAGTTTATTTTTGTGAAGGATGTAAGATCTTTACCTAGATTCTTTTTTTTTTTTTGATGTGGATATCCGATTGTTGCAGTACTATTTGTTGAAGAGACTGTCTTTATTCCATTGTATGTCTTTTGCTTCTCTTTCTAAAATCACTTGACTATATTTATGTGAGTCTATTTATGGGCTCTTAATTATATTCCATTTATCTATTTGCCTGTTCTTTTAACAATATTATGATGTTTTGATTACTGTAGCTTAATGGTAAATCTTGAAGTCAGGTAGCAAGAGTCCTCCAATTTTGTTCTTCTTTTTCAGTATTGTGCTAGGTCTTTTGCCTCTCCATATAAATTTTAGAATCAGTTGATATTGATTCAGATTTTGATTTGTATGGCATTGAATTTATAATCAATTTGTGAAGAACTGACATCTTAATGATACTGAATCTTTCTACTCATCAATATGGAATATCTATTTAGTTTCTCTGATTGCATTCATCAGAGTTTTGTAGCTTTTGTCATGTAGATGTTGTAAGAAAGACTTTTCAAAGTAACACTTCATTAATTATTCTTCCCTTCCCACCACTTTTACAGAGTTCCTGGTGCAGCTACTGGATATTTAGGCCAAAAAGAGGTCTTCTGATTATGCTTCCTAACTCTTCATTTTCACTACCTCCACAAACCTGTAAAACAGTATTTTAGGGATCATGACCACTGTCTCACTTTATTCTCCCTTCATTTAGTATTCTTCCTTTGACTCTTTCACTTGATTACAGGACATTTGCTGCTAGACCTTTGAAAAAATCAGAAATGGTTTTCCCTTCTTTTCTACTCTTGCAATTAAGGTGTGCTGCCAACTAGTGGCAGTAATGTGCCATGGTGTCCTACCTATCAAATTAAACCAGGATTTTTTTTTTTTTTCCGTTTCTTTTTACAACACAAAAAACACAATTTCTTCTAAACATGACCAATCAATTCTGTCCTGAAATTATAATAAGAGAAGGCCAGAATACCTCCCTTTTCACAGTCAGTAACCTGGTTACAGACAAAACCCTATTCCCAAAAAGTGAAGGGCCAGAACTACTCAGATACTTAAAAGATATATCAGCCCTGGCTGGTGAGGCTTAGTGGATTGAGTGCCAGCCTGAGAACCAAAGTCTAGGGCACATACCAGTGTTGTGGGCCAGGTCCCCAGTAGGGAGCGTGTGAGAGGCAACCACACATTGATGTTTCCCTCTATTTCTCCCTCCCTTACCCTGTCTAAAAAGAAAAAAAAAATCTTTAAAAAAAATTTAAAAAAGAGAATCAGTATCAAATGGATTATCTTCCCTTATTGTAAATTGCTCGCATATTTGTGCCTCATTTTGACCCACAAGCTTTTTTTTTTTTTAATTCTTACCCAAGAATTTTTTTTTATTGATTTTAGAGAGAGGAAGGGAGAGAAAGAGAGAGAAAAACATCGATCAGTTGCCTCCTGTACGCACCCCAACCAGGGATCAAACCCTCAGTCTTTTGGTGTATGTGGCAACACTCCAAGCAACTGAACCACCCTGCCAGGACTGGCTCACAGGCTTTTGGAATGGCTTTGTTTTTCCTGGAGTTTCAGATTGCTTTATCCTACCCTTTGTATTTTACCTACTTTGTTATATCAGGTATTTCCATTTTTTATATTATTTTACAGAGATTCTTTCTTTTGCCTTAGGTGATTGTCCCTAATAAATGTTTGGCCGTCTGCTTCCACTTAGCCTACTTGTTCTTTAACTCTGCCACACCACTGAGAACTTTCCTTTACTCAGCTCCAAGGTTGGAGCCACTCTTTTCTAGAACCCATGTCTAATCTCTTGTTTTTTTTTTTTTTTCTGGAGAACATTTTTGTTGACTATTATGAAAGAGGTGGAAGTAAACTTTTGGATTTTTAATATTTGCAAACATTTTCATTTGTCTGGCTTGGTATAGCTGAACTTACTTCCAGAACTCTCAAGGCATTGTCTAGTGTATTCTAGTATTCAGTTATATTGATAAATTTGATGGAAGTGTGGTCTTATTCTTAATACATAACTGTTTTCTTTTTAAAGTGTATTTTATTGATTGTGCTGTCTTAGTTGTCCCAATTATTTTTCCTTTTGCCCCCCTCTGCCCAGTACCCCTCTTGCCTCCATCAACACCTCCTTAGTTCATGTCCATGGGTCTCCATTTCCTATGCTATTTTTAACATCCCCCTGTCTATTTTGTGCCTACCAATTATGCTTCTTGATCCCTGCACAATTTCCCCCATTCGCCCCCTCCCCACTCCCAGCTGATAACCCTCCAAATGATCCCCATACCTATGATTCTATTTCTGTTCTGGTGGTTTCTTTTTGTTTTTGTTTTTAGGTTCAGTTGTTGATAATTATGAGTTTATTGTCATTTTAATGTTCATAGTTTTGATCTGCCTCTTATTCTTCAATGAGTCCCTTTAACAATTTATGTAATAATGACTTGATGATGATGAATTCCTTTAGCTTTACCTTGTCTTGGAAGCACTTTATCTGCTCTTCCGTTCTAAATGATAGCTTTGCTGGACAGAGTAATCTTGGATATAGGTCATTGCCTTTCATGACTTCGAATACTTCTTTTCAGCCCTTTCTTGCCTGCAAAGTTTCTTTTGAGAAATCAGCTAATCATCTTATGGGAACTCCTTTGTAGGTAACTCTCTGCTTTTCTCTTCCTGCTTGTAAGATGCTCTCTTTATTCTTTAACCCTTAGCACTTTAATTATGATGTGTCTTGGTGTGGTCCTCTTTGGGTCCAAGGTTGAGTCCAAATTGGTTGGGACTCTCTGTATTTCCTGAACTTGAATGTCTATTTCCTTTGCCAAATGAGGGAAGTTTTCTTTCATTATTTTTTCAAATAGATTTCCAATTTCTTGCTCTTTCTCTTCTCCTTCTAGCACCCCTATGATGAGAATGTTGGACCTCTTGAAATTGTACCAGAGGCTGTTTATTCTACCCTCATTTCTTGTATTCTTTTTTCTTCTTGTTGTTCTGAAGGGTTGTTTTTCACTTCCTCATGTTCCAAATCATTGATTTTATTCTTGGCTTCATCCACTCTACTGTTGTTTCCCTGTAAATTGTTCTTTATTTCAATTAGTGAATCCTTCACTTCTGACTAGATCTTCTTTATGCTGCTGAGGGCTCTGCATCTGATAGGTTGCTTGTCTCCATTTTGTTGAACTCTTTTTCTGGAGTTCAATCTGTTCTTTCATTTGAGCCATGTTTCTTTGTCTCCTCATTTTGGCAGCCTCCCTGCGTTTGTTTCTATGTATTAGGTACAGCTGCCTTGACTCTGTGTCTTGATAGTGTGGCCTAATGTAGTAGGTGTCTTGTAGGGTCCAGTGTCACAGCCCCCTCAATCACCCAAGCTGGTATTCAAGATGTACCCTTCATGTGCTGGTACACCCTCATCTTGTAGTCGAATCTTGGTTGCTGTTGGCAGGTCAACGGGAGGGATTTACCCAGGCTGGTCAGCTGCAAGGATTGGCTGTGACCACTGACCACCAATCTCTGCCCTCTGTGGAAGATCAGCTGCCCAGGAGCACGGAGGCAGTGTTCTGAACTGGTCTGTAGCTATCCATTGGGTGTGCTGGCTCTGGGGTTTCTCAGGTGGTCCAGACCAAGGTCAGCCCCCAACTTTGTTTTTCCCAGGGCACCCTTCCTGAGCTATAATGCAATCTGAAAAGGCTACTACTTGTGCTGGACTTGGAGATTCCCATGCAAAGCCAGGCTGTGAATCTAGGCTGGCTTCTGCTAGTGCCTGCCCTGGAGCTCACTGAGGCCAACTGTTGCTAGTTTGATACATGGAGGAAGTTGTGATACATGAGCCAAGACCAGCCATTCATGTGGAAAAGCAGCTGGTGTGGGCCCACAAGCTGGGTGGGGCAGAGTCTCTGGGGATCTCCAAGGCAGGTGAAACAGTGTTAGCCAGATTGATGGAGTCTCAAACATGGCACCAGCTTGCCAGCTCCATGGCTGTATGGGAGGAGAGCTCACAAAAGGGACAATGGCCTCTGTTCACCCTGATGCCAGACACTTCAGCCTCTCCCAGTATGCCACTGATGCTTTTCAAGCTGCCACCCTGGCTCTAGAGCTCAGAGGGAGTGAGTCTGGGTAGGTAAGTCATGTGTGGGTTCTTTAAGAGGAACTGTTTGGAGTTCAAGCAGTTTCTTCCACCAATTCATTCCCTGTTGGTTTTTGCAGCTAGAAGTTGTGGGGCCTTACCTTCCTGGCAATGAAACCCTGGGCTGGGGGCCTGTTCTAGGGCTGGGACTCCTTGCTCCCAAGATATCCCTCCCAAATTGTTATCCACCAGACAAAGGTGAGAGACCAGCTTGTTCCGTGACTGTGCCCCTCCTACCAGTCTCAATGGATGTGGTTTCTTTAATTCCATAGTTGTCAGTCTTCCATTCAACTCTATTTCTGATAGTTCTGAGTGATGGTTGTTCTATACTTTCATTGTAATTTTGATGTGGCTGTACAAAGAGGCGAGCCATGTTGGCCTACACTGTCATCTTAAATGGACCTTAATAACTGGTTTCTTAATTCTCTTATCCCCAGATGCTTATACATGTTTAATTTACTTTATTAGCTATAAATCACCTCTGGAATAAAATATTTTATGGAAACACATTCAAATCACTTCCTATGACCTTTTATTGCATTTTTTATCAAGTTCTTCTAAGAAAGAACTTTCAATTTGAATATTACGTGCATGTGACCAACTTAAAGTAAAAAGTTACTTGCCTATTCTTTTTTCCTAGCATCTTAGTTTTCCTCCCCGGAGACAACCACTGTTACTCATTTCCAGAAGCTTTTAGACTTTCTTTCATTTTAGTGTATGGCATTTCTAGATACAAAAATAACAAGTGAATGGGTTCAGAATTGCAGGTTTTTCTTTCTGAATCAATGTAAGCAATTAATGAATAAATATCTTCTGTCAATGACAGGTAAATATGCGTTGAGCACCCACTGGTATACATGATAGATACTTCATGATGTTTTGTTTTTTGTTATTGTTGTTACAGCTTTATTTAGATGTGATTGACATACAATGAACTGCACATATTTAAAGTGGGTGATTTAATGAGCTGTGACATTTATGTAAACCCATGGAACCATCACCACAATCAAGATAATAAATATGTCCATTAGCTCCAAAAGTTGCTTCATAACCCTTTCAAATCCGTTCCATCTGCCTTTATTTATGTAATCCCTAGGCAACCACTGATCTGCTTTCTGTCCACTGGTCTGCTTTCTGTCACTAAAGGTTAATTGAATTTTCTAGAATTTATATAAATGGAACAATACATTATATTCTCTTTTTTGTCTTGTTTCTTCACTCAGCGTAATTATTTTGAAATTCAATCATGTTGTTGTATATATCAATCCTTCATTCCTTTTTAATGCTGCGGTAGTATTCATTGTATGATTATACTAAATTTATCCATTTACCTCTTGATGGAAATTTTGTACATAGTTTTTGTCTTATAGTAAAGCTGCTAGGAACATTTAGACAATGTGATTATGTTTCACTAGATTCGGTCTTTAGGTAGGCTTAAAAGGCTGTCTATAGAGACAGGGCCAAAAATTCAAATGCCTGCAAGAGCCAGATAGATAACATAAATAAGTAAGGAAAGGAAGGAAGTTCATTATAATAAAAGCAACAGTTTAAACCTTATGGAGAATGACAAACTGACATTTGACTTCCATGTTGGGAGGGGTGGATATCATGATCAACAGGAGAATTCCTACCCAGCATCGTAAAGCAGGTTGCTGCTTCTCAGAGTCACTTGGGTTTTGCCATGCTGTCCAGTGTTACCAGGGTTTTTTTTTTTTTTCTTTTTTCTTCTTTTCCAGAAAGGCAATCACAAATTCAGATTTTATTTGAAGTTTCTTGATTTCTTTTTTTTTTAATGTTTAAAACAATACTATTTTCTTCCCTTCCAAGTATGGAGACAAATGAAAAATAAGATTCAGGAATCAGGAAGAAATAAAAATACTGACTTGAGTAAAAATCATGGCATTTGTTTAATTGGGTACTGAATATATGTTCATTCATTGTATTATTCTCTCTCATTTTGTACATGTTTGAAGTTTTCATAATAAATACAGTTTAAAAAATTAACTTGGATAAAGCCAATTAGAGAAAGAGGTTACATTTGGCAAATGGGCTTGCTAATGGTTCTCTCACCTCAGTCCACAGGTGAATACATTACTTATTTATTACTTATATAAATTAATAAATTAAAATTTCATTACTTAAAGTCTTCATAAATTAAAAAAAATACCAGTATTTCTAGGGAAAATAGTGGGAATTAGTGCCACTTTAAAGATCTAAAGGATGCAGGAGTGGTGATGATCCCCATCATACCTTCATTTTATTCACCAGTGTGGTCCCTGAAAAATAAGACTGATTTCTGGAGAAAGATGCAAGATGTGGTGTCTTTGGTAGGTCAGTGTAACATAGGTACATGGTATGCAGCCATTAACCTGGCAAATATGTTCTTTTACATCTCAGAAAGGAGAATGAAAAAGAGTTCTTATTTACATGTAGTGGATAATAATATGTCCTAGGGTTGTGTTAATTCTCCAATACTTAGTTATAACATAATTGTCAAGAACCATGAAGGATCTGAGATTTTACCCTATTTGTAAGCTGGCAAGTAGTCTGCCACTTTTATGGATGCTGGCAGAAGGCACAAAACTCCTGGTTCAGAGTCAGAAGACTTTGTTGCTCATACTACAGCAAACAGCATGACGCTTATATTTACATTGGTTTCCCTTGTTATTCAAGTACCATGAGGAAGATGTGGAGTGGTCTAGATAAACACTGTACATGCAGTGGGTTCGCATCATAGCTGAGGTACTCTGCGTTTAGAGAACACAAAACTTATATCAAACAATCTACCCAAACTTTTCCCCAGAGGGAGACATCATTCTTATTTTACTGGACAGTAAACAAAGCTCTCTTTAGTTCTGTAAAGAGACAACATATCTATCTTCTAAGGCTGTTCACTATACAAACATCCTTGGAATGATAGTTCAGAGCAAAAGCTTTTGGTGTCTGTTCACAAGATGTGCAGAAAAACGAGAGTTGGGAAAATTGTCTCCCAACTATGAGCTCTACCGGATTGAAGGTACCAGTCTTCAAAGGGAAAACAAGTTTACCAGGGGAACATGGAAAGACTTTTGCTGAGCTACAAACTATGGCTGTGAACCTAAGCTATTTGTGCTATTTGAGTCCAGAGACCAGCAGGCCAAAAGAGTAGTAAACATTCAGGCACAGGTAACATAGTGGAGGCATGAAAGAATATGTTTGGCATTTAGGTTATCCAATTGGACACCTTTTGGTACCCAAAGCGTGTCCAGCTTTGACAATAAATGATCAAGAGTAGCAATGCCAGCCCAAGAATAGGGTGACCAGGATGAGGGTCTGGGTCATGCTATCAGGCAAGCCCCTGAGACCAGCAGAATTGAAGGCTCAGGATAAGAGGAATCTAGAATGGATAGTGGAATAGGGAGACAATGTGTATCAGGTATAGCCAGCCCCTGAGACTTGCTGCAGGGGTTGTAGTTTAATTCTATTAACGTTCCTTTTAAAGGTTTCCCACAGGAAAAGATGCCATTCTAATCATGGTGTTGCTACTCCCAGAACAAATATGAAAAAGAGTATCCGAATAGAGCAAGAAGTAGACTATAGTAATCACTGTAATATGCTGCCCAGCTCTCCTTTAGTGAAGGATTGTTATCCCAACTTCTAGGAAGGCTATTAGGTCCTTCAAGGGTTGCTTCATTGACAGAAAGGCCTGCCTCTGCCCAGGATAGTCCATAGTCAGTAACTAATTAGTGCTAGGGTATAGAAAGCCCTGGTCATCTCAGTCTACTTTGATATACTGCTGAGGGGCCATTCCATCACCAGAACTCCTTTTGAGGTCAGCTGAGGCTCTCACTGGGCTTACATGCCAGTTTAACATCTCTCTCTGTTAAATGTGGTGTCTTTCCCCTCATTTCCATGTATGTTGATACCAAGGCAACACATTAGTAAATATCCTGCCTGTTAAAATTTATTTCAGAGTCTCCTTCTCAGAGAACCCAATCTATCATAGCCATTTATAGCATATCCTTATAATAGACTACTATGTACCTATTAAAAAGATACTGTACCTCTGTATTATATGTTAGCTTGGAAGGAAACATTAAGTTAAACAAAATCAGGTTAATATACATATACTAGGGAAAAATCAGGATGCATACATTAGTGTTAATAGTAAGTATCTCTGGATAGTGATTTGTATTTCCCTTTTTATAGCTTTGCTGTATTTTCTGAATTTGTATATTTAGTATATGTTAATTTTATAATGAAAAAGTTTAATGAAAAACTTTTCATTTTGGAAAATCAACTTGATAGTAAATAGAGAATCTCTTCCACACCTGGGACATAAACTAGTATAGACAGTCTAGAAAATTATATATATATTTAATTCCCACTAATTCTACCCTAAGAACAATAATAAATAGAATTAAATAAGTTAATGAAATTGAATATGTACAAAGATATTTATCATAGCTTTGCTTATTTAGTCAAAAAGAAAAAGAAACAATAAACAACATAGATGATGCACACACATACACAAGTACGTGTGTATACATTTTTATAGCCATTCAAAATTTTTTGTTTTCAAAGAATATTCATTGACATGAAAAATATCACAATAAGATGATAGTAAGTGGTAGAAATTAGTACAAGATTATACATATAGGTTGATATCAATTTTGACATTATATTGGGGATTGTTTCTTATCAGTATATATACATGGCTATGTATGTAACCACACACATACATATACTCACACTAAAGGAAAAGACTGGGAGAAAATATATCAAAATGTTAACAATGGATATTTCCAAATATTAGAATTGCAGGTCCCTTTAAAAATACTATACCTCTTCTAATTAAAAAATAATATACATGCACATTGTTATAAAAAAACAGCATTACATTGCAAAGGATATATGTAAGAGATATATATCTTCACATTCCAAACCCCCAGATCCATCCACAGCAGAACCATTTTTACATATTTTTTTGTAGTTTTGGATAATCTCTTTTTTAATATATTTTATTGATTATGCTATTACAGTTGTCCCATTTCTCCCCCATCATTCCCCTCCACCCTGCACACCCCCTCCCATCCACATTCCCCCTCTTTAGTTCATGTCCACGTGTCATAAGTTCTTTAGCTTCTACATTTCCCACACTATTCTTGCCCTCCCCCTGTCTATTTTCTAGCTACTGTCTATGCTACTTATTCTCTGTACCTTTTCCCCCCTCTCCTCTTCCCATTCCCCTGTTGCTAACCCTCCATGTGATCTCCATTTCTGTGGTTCTGTTCCTGTTCTAGCTGTTTACTTGGTTTGCTTTTGTTTTAGCAAACTGAGTTAATATCTGTGAGTTTGCTGTGTTTTTACCATCATATTTTTTATCTTCTTTTTCTTAGTTAAGTCCCTTTAACATTTCATATAATAAGAGCTTGGTGGTGATGAACTCCTTTAACTTGACCTTATCTGAGAAGCACTTTATCTTCCCTTCCATTCTAAATGACAGCTTTGCTGGATAGAGCAATCTTGGATGTAGGTCCTTGACTTTCATGACTTGGAATAATTCTTTCCAGCCCCTTCTTGCCTGGAAGGTCTCTTTTGAGAAATCAGCTGACAATCTGATGGGAACTCCTTTGTAGGTGACTGTGCCCTTATCCCTTGCTGCTTCTAGAATTCTCTCCTTCATATTATTTTTTAAAAGATTTTATTTATTTATTTTTAGAGAGAGGAGAAAGGAGGAGGGAAGAGGGAAGGAAAGATCAATGTGTGGTTGCCTCTCTTGTGGCCCCCACCGGGGACCTGGCTTGCAACCTAGGCATGTGCCCTGACTGGGAATTGAACTAGCGACCCGTTGGTTCACAGCCCATGCTCAATCCACTGAGCTACACCGGCCAGGGCCTCTCCTTCATTTTAATCTTAGCTAATGTAATTATGATGTGGCTTGGTGTGTTTCTCCTCGGGTCCAACTTCTTTGGGACTTTCTGAGCTTCCTGGACTTCCTGATAGTCTATTTCCTTTGCCAGATTGGGGAAGTTCTCCTTTATTATTTGTTCAAATAAGTTCTCCACTTGTTGCTCTTCCTTGTCCCCTTCTGGTACCACTATAATTTGGATGTTGGGATGTTTAAAGATGTCCTGGAGGTCCCTAAGCCTCTCCTCATTTTTTAGAATTCTTGTTTCTTCATTCTTTTCTGTTTGGTTGTTTCTTTCTTCCTTGTGGTCCACTCCATTGATTTGAGTTCCAGTTTTCCTCCCATCACTATTGGTTCCCTGTACATTTTTCTTCATTTCACTTATTGTAGCCTTCATTTGTTCCTCTAATTTGCAACCAAAATCAACCAATTCTGTGAGCATCCTGATCACCAGTGTTTTGAATTATGCATCTGATAGGTTGGCTATCTCTTTGTTGCTTAGATGGATTGGCTCTGGGGCTTTGATCTGTTCTCCTGTTTGAGCCATTTTTAGGTTTTTTTTTTGGGGGGGGGGTCTGGTCGCAGGTGTTATGTAGTGAGGAGCAGAGCCTTAGGTGTTCCCTAGGGCAGGGCAGCCCAGTTGCTGGGTTGTGATGCTGTATGTGGTGGCAAGGTCTGAGAGGGAACAATGGCGCTTACTCCATGCTCTCTCAGGTTGCAGTCCTTTCTGCCACTTTCCCCAAGCAAATTTGCCCTTCTGGTGCTGATTTCTGTGTGGGTGGGCTTATGTACATTCTAGGACCTTGTGGGTCTCTCCAACAAACTCTCCTGTGAGGCTGGGAGTCTCTCCTGGCACTTCAACCTCCATAAGTGTTTTCAATTGGTGCTTTTAGGCTTTATTTCCCAGCCCTGGGGCTCTGGGTTGCACAGTCTGTCTCGCTGCCCGTTTTCACCTGGTTTATCTGTGCACGAATGTGTGACTGCGGTCAGCCGCCTTGTGTGTCTCGCTTGGTCTGCTCATTGCCTCCCCATGCCCGGTAACTGCCGCCTGTGCGCCTGGGGTGTGCCAATCACTGCCTGCAGGTCTGGGACCACTAGCCACTGCTTTTTCCTGCTGTGATCCCTCTTTGCTGGCCACCAACTCCGCCCCTCTTACTGGTCTGGGTGAATTGTCCGACTTCCATACAATTCAATTTTCTATCTGTTCTGATTTTTTTGGTTCTAAATTTTTGTTGTCTTTAATTTTGGTTGTGAGAGGAGGCACAGTGTGTCCACCTACCCATTTTTACATATTTTTAAAACAAGAACATTTATTGCCTGACTATCATTGAAATCCTTAAGATAAACTGGATACTGCAACAGTTGCTCTCTTGGGTTTAGGTGTTGTTCCTTTATAGTATCCATGCCTGAATCAGCAGTATACAATTTTTAGGTGTTTTGTCGTTTAGCTTGGCACTCCAGTTATACTTCCTCTTCCTCTTGGCAGGTAGCCACACTTGCCACAAGTGAACTTCTGAAGGTTGTAGGCCTTTGCACCACAGCGGTGGCACAGCATGTGCATCTTGTGGCACTTTCCAAATGATGATGTCCCCTTCGTCATCTTGTTTCTGCAGCTGAGACCAAAGAGTGACATTTTTACAGACTTTTAATGTCTGATTTCAGAAATATTATGCCCATAATAGCATAAAGGTATATAATATCCCTTTTATACTTTTTAAATTTTTTACACAGATGACAGAGCATACTATTAACTTTGTCCTATATATTAATTTCTAATAACTGAGCTTGAAGGTTATTTATATATAACTACTTTCTTTCTGATGGCTGAATAGTATGGTGGAAACTCAGTTCTTGAAGTTAGTTGTTTTGGAAAACTGTTCCAGAAGTGATTTGTTCAAAAACTGAAAACCAAATCTCCTCTGTTTGTTGCCTGACAGACCTGTGACTGATTATGCAGTTATCAGCGTGAAAGGGTTGTCAGGCAGAGATTTGAGACCTAAAGTTTTGTTAGACAACAGAGACATTTTTTCCATGAACAACTTGTTCAAGAACTAAATGTTTGAGAATCAAGACATTTGAGAACCAAGGTTTGACTGTATTTCATTGTATGAATGTAACGTGTGTGTTAGGCTGGAGTCACTCAAGAAAACAGATGGACGCAGCAAGCTAAGGAGCAGGGTTTATTAGCGGGGAATAAGAGGGGAAGTGGAGCCAACCAAGGGAGGTTAGGACTCATGAGGGAAAGTGGGATCAACCTAGGCAGTTTGGGGAGCCAACCAAGGGAGGTTAAGACTTGCTCAGTTGTTCTTAGGGCAGGTTTTTAAGTGCAAAACCCCACGAAGGGTAGGTAACTGGTTGGGTGTCAGAGTCTGATCGGCTAGAGCTGGTTGCTGGGTGCCATTTCTGCTGACCATTGTTCTTGATACACCTTGTCAGGCTCAAGTTAAAGCTGCATCCTGTTATACCAAATAGGCCAACCCCAGACCCTAATCTTAGCCAGGCATCTGTTTGTCCTGGGTACAGTAGGCAGGCAGTTTCCCAGGCAAGCATTTTCCCAGGCTACAGTTTCCCATAGTACAGTTTTCTTGCCTGGTGATTTTCCATTCCTCCTAGGCCTACCTAGGCCTGTCAATGTGGACATTTTGGTTGTCTTTGGCCTTTTACAGTAAACAGTTGCTGGTTTGATCCCCAGTCAGGTCATATACAAGGAGCACCAATGAATGTGTGGACGGGTGGAACAACAAAATCAATGTCTCTCTCTCTTTTCTCTCCCTAGTTCTCTCTCTCTAAAATTAAAAAAATAAATAAATAAATAAATAATTTTTATACATCCATCTTTTCAAGCATATGGGGCACATCTGGAGAATAAATTGAATTTCTGGGTTAAAGTGTAACGAAGGAGTCTGGCCAGATCACTGGGGAGCAGGGACAGGAAGCTGGAAGCAGTGTGAGAGCCCACACTCCCCAAAATGACTCTCAGGAGGGTTGGGAAGTGCCCATTGATATTGCAACCAAAACCATGTAACAGCCTTTCCAAATCCTCAGGCAACGAACAGTAAACAAGCTAGTGTGGCCATCCATTGCCCCAGCAATTGAGCAGTGCGCATGACACAGCCAGAGGCAGCTTGCACAGAGCCTGTGGAGGGCTGAAAAGGTCACAACAGACATGTAACAAAGTGACACCTCACCCCAGGCAGAAACACTGTGCTCCTGCACAGCTAGAAAACCCTCCTACCCACTTCTGGATCATGGAGGCAGGGGGAGGGACAGAGACATAATGTGGACTGATGCTCATGGTGGATGTTGGCCCAGATTGGCTTGGAATTTGGACACTCCCACAGCATGTAGGGTTTTGGGGGAAAGATTTGAAACAAAAGGTGCATAGAAGCCCTTCCCTTTGTGCATTCCCATCATTTGCAGGGTCAGAAGCCAGAGGCTCAGTCCTGTGTACAGGATGAGAACCCTTTCAGCATCAGACCCACCAGACACCAGGCCCCCATTGAGGCTCTTGCATTGCTCTGCCCACATGGTCTACAGCAGGCTTGCTAGGGATGTGCATCTTGCTAGTGGTGGGTTTGAGCAGAATGTTGTGGTCCTGCACTGCGTGGCATGGCTCTTGGATCGCTCTCTTCCTCTAAGAGAAGGACATAGACACACAAGCTGGGAACATTCCTCAGCCCCAAAGGGCACAAGCAGCTTTGGATGTCAGAGCCCAGCAGAGTGAGCCTCTCCCACAACAGGCTTCAGTGATCTAGCAGTGCATCCTGGCAGTGGGAGAGGGAGGAAGCTGTGGCAGGGCAATGGAGATGCTGGCCTCATAAATGCATGCTCCAGAAAGAGAGAGCCTGGAGCTGGAGAGACAGAGACGCATCCATGTAGCAGCCTTGGACTACAGATAAGAATAGAGTGGGGTTGACTTGGAGCATGGATTTGGATTTCAGTCTTTTTGGGAAAAGGATTTCTGTGTTTTGCAGAAGAGAATAGCTTGGAGCAGGGGAGCCCCCAGCTTCCCAAAATTGGACACCCTGTTAATAAAAACCTTTTCTCTTCCCCAACCATCTCTGTTTTATGGTTGTGTATTGTGGCAGGTGGCCAAATCCCATTTTGCCCTTTAACAAAAGGATACGTAGATTTAAAATTTATATCATGATTTTTAGTTGCCCTTCAAAGAGAGAGTACCAATTTATATCTGCAATCTAAAAACAATAACAAAAAGGCAGGATCCAAAAATAAAAATGCATATGATTTCATTTTTCCTAAAAAAATTGAACTATATTGGTGGGAGCAGAAAAATTGAACTATATGAGTCATGACTGGCATGGTTCAGTTGGTTAAGCATCATCCCACAAAGCAAAAGTTCACCGGTTCGGTTCCCAGTCAAGGCTCATAACTGGGTTGTCGGCTAGGCCCCAGTTGGGGCATCAGCGAGACAGAGCTGATCAATGTTTCTCTCACACAATGTTTCTCTCCCTCTCTTCCTCCCTTCTTTCCCCTCTCTCAAATAAATAAATAAATAAAATTTTTTAAAAATGAACTATATGATATGAATAACAAAGACAATAGAAGAAACTACACAAAAATGTTATAGTAGATTTTTCAAGGTATTAGAATTATAGATGATATTTATTTTCTTCTCTATTTTTAGGCATGTTCCAAATTTTCTATAGTAAACACACTATTATAATCAGAGAAAAATAAAAATGCTTTTTTTCTTTTAAAGATTTTATTTATCTGTCTTTAAAGAGAGGGGAAGGAAGAAAGAGAAGGAGAGAAACATCTATTGGTTGCCTCTCACATGGCCCCAACTGGGGACAGAACCTGCAACCCAGACAAGTGCTATGTCCAGGAATTGAACTGGGGACCTTTCACTTTGCAGGATGACACTCAACCAAGCCACAGTGTCACATTGTTTAGGACATGTATGCTTTTCTTTTGTTAATTTGTCATTTGTTATGGAAGCCTAGCTGAGAGTATTAAAAGAATAGAAGAAAAAAAGATATTTGTCTTCCCCTCCCCTATAACATCATCTATCATTAGATGATACTAGATAATAATTAGGGATTACTATGAATTTTCTTAGCAATGATAATGGTGTTATTACACGTATTTTTAAGTTTCTACAGTTTTCCTGGAAAAGGAAATAGAACACTTAATACATAAAAATTTCTATACTTCACTATTAGTCTTTTGTGGAAAGGCAAGCTTTATTTTGCAGCAACTGAAAAAGAGCGGTCGAGGGGTCCACAACTACAAACTGAGAGAGAGGAGAACACAGTTACCTGTTCAGTGGGCAGGGTCTCAGTCAGGAGTCTCACCAGTTCCTGTTGATTGCCAAGCACCTGCTCAGTGTCCTTTTCAAATTGAAACTAAAAAAGTAGACTTAAAGATGCCCATAATATCTTTATTATCCAAACACACCTATTTCAAGAAAGAAAACACCTGGAAGCTACTTAATTGGGGAATCTGCTTAATTATTAAAAATAAATATTTACATTGAAGTACAGTTAATTTAGTAGCTTTCTTTACATTTACGCTTTCAAAAGAGCCACAAGGATTTCCTTCATGTTTTCAGCAGTTGAGTTGGTAAAGATCCTGTCTCCATTTCACAGGAAATGGATTACATTCAATTACTCCTCACATCAGCTGGCTGGAAGATTATTCCATTAATTTTGAAGGACTGGTTGGGTTGGCATTGGCAATGGTGCCAAACAAATAAGATTTCTACGTAACACATGCTGGTACTGGATGCGCTCATTCACCAGGCCTTTGTTCTGATACTCCATGATACACTGGATAAGCTGGTCATTCACCTTCAGGAGCCGCTGGATCATCTCCTGGCTTACTTGTGCCTTACCTCTCAGCCAGACTGGTACAAAAACCACAGACATTGCAGGAAGCCAGGTTGGAACCTGGTCTCTAAAAATGTTTTTAAAACTAAAAAACATTGAGCGTATTATACATTTCAATGTATTTGTTTCTAGAAATTGAACAGTATCACAAACATAATTTTGTATTTGACTTCCAAAGCTATACAATAATTGTATTTAATTACAACATACCATGAAGAGAAATGACTTATTAAAACACTAATATTAATATTTAAATAATGAAAGCTATTAAAATAATTACAGTTAATTTTTACTACTAAAAAGATTCTTTTAATTTAAGGCTAAAGCACTGAATGAATCTTTTAAACAAATGGTCTTTGAGCACATGTGCCATAAGCAGACATCTAGAACTAGAAAGAGAACGTGAGACCAAAGTATATGAGGCCTCCCACTAAGAAGAGTGAAGACCATGGTACCTGCATGTGCCTTCCAGAGGCTGAGACCAAGGTGGACTGTGAATCCTGGAAAAGGGATCTCCCTTCTTGACAGAAGGCTGGGAGAACCTGGGAATGGAGCAGTTCCTATGTGTCATGCTTTCATTCATTTAACAAATATATTTTCATGTCTATTATATGTAAAGCACCATGTTGGCTGGTGGTGAGACAGTGATGAACAAGACAGACACAGTTCCTGCCCATGTAGAGATTTATGTTCTAGCAGAGGATAAAAGCTTTAAACAGCTAATTATACAAGGACAGACCCCAAAAACAGTATTTATTAAAAAATGTGCTTAAGTTTCACATTTACACATTTAAACTTCAGTCACCTTCAAAGTACTCTCCATTTGATGCAATACACCTATTGAGATGTTTTTTCTACTGTTCAAAACAGTTTTTGAACTTGTCAATTTTGATGGTTTTTAGGACTTCTGCCAGTTTTTGTTTTGCCTCTTCTACATCAGCAAAATATTTCCCTTTGAGAACTCTTTTCATCCAGGGAAACAAAAAAAAGTAACTTGGGGTAAGATAGGTAACTAGGGAGGGTAGGAGATGGGGGTTTTGCCATTTTGGTCAAAAATTGGTGAACACTCAATGCAGTGTGGGCAGGTGCGCTCGTAAATCACCCATCATGAAATGGGCAAACACTTGAAAGACTCTTCAAAAAAAATTGACTGAAATCTAACATAGCCTCTTACAACAATGCCAGCTAGTATATCAATACGATGGGTTCCTAGAACACTCATCTAGTAGAGGAAGCCTGTACTACAAGGGGCCTGCCCTCCAGAAGATAATTCTGGTTTTTCTTGGGTCCCACCTTATGTAATAACTACTTATATAATAAACTAACTATGTAATTGCTAGTTATATAAATATTGTTATAAATGCTATGAAAAAGTACGGGATTCTATAAAGGCACGTAATGAAGACACCTGACTAGTTTGAGGGTTTTCAGAAAGGCAACTTCAAAGAAATGGTGCTTTAGCTAAGACCTGAAGAAGATGGGTTGCTTGTAAGAGCTACTTGTGCAGATGTCTTCCAAACTGTGTTCTCTGATGGCAGGTTGGAAACAGGATTTACTCCACTGATATTGGCAAATGCTAAATCAGGGATTCTTCTCCACTTTAGCCCTTGAGAACCAGTTTTTAAATATTTACCAACACGCCACTGCTATGAATATTTTTGCCAAGGCAGGGACTCAGTTGCAGGGCTCTAGATGCTCTCTTCACCTGAGAGTAGAGGTAGGTTGAGAGTAGTAGTGAAATTTAGTAGGCCTCTGTGTTTAGTAAGGAATGTTCACTTTACCTTTGCAAGATCAATCATCTTTTTTGAGAGAAAAGCACTGACCTTGTCTCAGAAAAATACATGATAGACTCATTTCCATGAATGATTTTTAAAACTATAATCTGTCCTGTATGGTGGGTACTGTGGATGATTCTATATTTGATTTGATCATGCAGAGTCCCTATCATGAGTCCAAGTCTGTAGGTAACTGTCAGCTTTGGTTTTACTCTTGCCTCATCCCAGCTATTCAAATCAACTATTCAGCTATCTGCAGATTGCCCACCTATCCTCTGGGATTATAAAAGGCTGACAAGGAAGGTTATTTAGGTGGCCCTTATTCCAGAAGTCAGTGAGATTAGTAATAGTCTCGGACTGCTCCTTCTTAGCTTCTGTAGGGTAGTATCTTGTAAATTCCAACTAGAAGGAAGGCCTGCTACCTCCAAGACCTCCATCTGGAAGGTCTATAGATGCACTTGGCCATTCTGTTCCCACTCCAACCCCCTTTCCTCAATCAGCAAGGCCAAGGCGGAAGACAGTCTTGCACCTCAGCAGTCTGCTGCTGCCTACTTGGATGTTTTCCCTAGCCACATCCATTATTTGGGGCATGTTTCTTGCACTTTTCTTACCTGACTGATTTGCAGATGACTTTCTACAATGACCCTGCTCTAAATGATACTGCTACTGTCTCTACCCATGAGATACCCTAAGCATCTTACCAGAGAGTGGGACAATCCTTGAAACTCAGAGTTCAGGCAGTCACAGAGCCATCAGTGGACAAGGTCATATGCTCCCCTTAAAAGCTCTAGCTACTTCCTCTTCACTTAAGGGATTTCCTAGGCTGCTTCTCTTACATGTTGCTTTAAATTGTCCTGATTTTATTTTATTTTTCTTCTTCTGTTTGTTACCTTTAATACATATTCTCTCTCTCTCTCTCTCTCTCTCTCTCTCTCTCTCTCCCCCTCCCCCTTATTCCTCTGCATAGACTTAAATAATCCATCTAGCTCTTCACCTTTTATGATTAGAAATTTATACAGAAAATTTCAAATGTACAAATTTTGAGAGAATTGTGAAATGCAGAATATTTCTTCATGAACCCATGGCCCAGCTTCAAAATTATTTTATATATACCCCCTACACACTTTCCCAATAGCTCTGCTTTTAAAAAGAAGAGGAAAGTCTGAAACTAAACTTTTTTCTAGCTTGAAGACAGGTAATAATATGCAAAACTGTCTCCCCATCAGCCCACCCTTTGCATACCACTCGAGTGAACATCCCCACTCTCCATTTGGGAGTCCATGTCAATTCCTCTCCTTAATCCTCCACTATCCAGTTGATCAAGTTCAGCTGGTCCTGCCTCCTCTCTATTCCCCCATCACTGTTCTGGTTCATGCCTCAGCATCACTCTCCTGAACTTGCCTTCCTGCACTCCTGCATACTGACATGAAATTTGGGACACTTCTGAGACAACTAGCATCATGGGTTTAGTGTGCTTAAAATTATCTTTTGCTGTGTAAAAGTTACCCCAAAACATAGTGGCTTCAGACAACACACATATATCATCTTATAGTTTCTGTGGGTCAAAAATCTAGGTACAGCTGAGCTGGGTCCTCTGCCTCACTGTTTCTCATAAGGCTGCAATTATGGTGTTGATCTGGGGGCTGTAATCTCATTTAAAGGTTCAATTGGAGAAGGATCAGCTCCCAAGCTCACACTTGGGTTGTTAGTAACAGTCAGTTACTCATGGGCGGTTGGACTGAGAGCTTTAGTTCCTTGCTGGCTGTTAGCTAGAAGCTGTGTTCAGTCCCTTGCCACATTAGCCTCTACTACATGGCTGCTTACTTAAAATGTTCAAGCCCAGAGGCAACAGAGAGAGTCTGCTAGCAAGTTACAATATTTTATAACTTAAGAATGGAAGTCACATCCTCATCTATGCCATAGAATCAACTCACTAGGCCAAGCCCAACTGTATGGGAAGGAAATTATGCAAGGGTATAAATACCAGTATTTGGGGATCATTGAGGGTCAGTTTAGAAGTTGACCACAGTAGGACAGGAGAGAGGCTTTCACAATGGCCAGAGAGCGGAACTAAAAAGAAAGCTAAGGCATGGGGAGAGCTTACAATTTTCTCATGTCTACATAGACATGAGGCCCAAAGTCCAACATACAGAAACTAAGAGTAGGAGACTGGTGAACAAGAGCAAGCAGCAGAAAGCTCTGCAGTAAAATACAGCACAAAATGCAATTATGTTCCCTGTAAGTTTTCTTGCTGGAAGAAATATTGGCTGCCAACTGCATATACATTGCATTTTCACAGGGAAGTAGAGTTTATATGTCACTAAAACACAGAAGCATTTCTCAACATATTTTTTTTAACCTCACTGACCATTGTTTTTATCTCCTTCAAGAGGCTAACCTTCTTTGGCCACCTCTGAAATGTAGGTGTTACCTAGGGATGAGAATTGTGCTCTTTTTCCCTCCATCTTATTTCTCATAGTTCCTTCACCCTCATACCATTAACAATGCAGAAAAGAATCTTCATTAGTTCTCACTTCTCTAACTGCCTATTTAAAAATACCCAACTGTTTATTGGAACATTACCACCAAGATATAACACCATAATCCTCAACTTAATGTGTCTCAAGCCAGAATCATCATCTCTCCCTTAAAACCAATGCTTCAAAAACAAACACAGAGGAAATCATTAATCACCGTTACTGATTAACTGTGGAGTGAGGGATTGGATTAGGGCTTCAGAATGGGAGAAATATTTACTTTTCATGTTAAACTTGTCTATACAATCTTTACTTTTCGCAAGGAGCATGTTTAATATAAATAATAAAATAATTAAAAAGAGATTGTATTTTAAACCCAGCAAGTCCTTTCTCATGAATTAAGCTGTTTTGTTTCTAGTCATGACACCCCATCCCTAGTCATCCAGACTCTGCCACCTCTGTGATTCTCCCTCCTTCAGGGTCTGAGGTGCTGGACAAAGGTCACTTTCTGCTGTGACAATAGTGAGGGATGATCAGCATATAAACTAAAAAAACTCAGGAAGAAGATCGTGATAAACCTAATCAGAATGGGCATAAGGCAGAAATTCTTGAAGCAACTATTGATAATGGTGGATACATGTCATTTTTACATTTGTCAAAACCCATAGAACCCCAATATAAACTATGGACTTTGTGTAATAATTATGTGTCAATATAGATCCATCAGTTCTAACAAATGAACCACTCTGGTGTGGGATTTTGATATGGGAGAGGCTGCATTTATGGTGGGCAAGGAATATGTAGGAAATCTTTGTACCTTCTGCTCAATTTCACTGTGAATCTAAACTTGCTCAAAAAATTATCTATTTAAAAGTTGAAAAATTATGAGAACAGTTTATATCTCAAATCAGCTTTTTGAAGAAGCAGATCTGAGATGGAGTTTAGTGTGCAGGATGTTTATTGGGAAGTACCTTTAGGATTACCTCCTGCTGAAATAAGGAGAAGGAAGCAGGAGTTGACAGAGGGAGGAATGAAAGTGTGATGCAAGGCTAACAGTAGCCTTGGCCCCTCAAAGGAAGTTTCAGAGTGAGAATGTTGGGTGGAGGTGGCCAGGCCTTTATTTTCTGTAACTTTATTCATTGAATATGGCCAGCCCTGAAAGACTGACCATGGGAGAAGCTAATATCCTTGAAGGGACTGATGGCTGAATGCTGCCTGTCAAAAACACTCCTAATAGCTGGTGCAGCGATCCTTCATTGAAAGGGATCTAAGTGATATACCATCATGTCCATGATATTCACAAAGGAGAAACTCACAGAGCTGGATGGCCCACCTGTCCATGAGAAAGAAGGTAGACTTTGACAGTATACTTAAGAAAAGTAGGACTTCCGGCCAAGATGGAGTCATAGGTGGACATACTGTGCCTCCTTGCACAACCAAAATTAAGGCCAACAAGGACTTAGACATAAGAAAACAAACAGAACTGAGACAAAATTTAACTGTACAGAGGTCTGACAACCATTCATCCAGACCGGTAAGAGCGGCGGAGTCATGGCAGGAAGAAGCAGAGGTTGGAGGACCAGGAGCACAGGCAGCTGCTGGTGGACCCAGGCCTGTAGTCGGCAGCTAGCAGGCCTCAGGTGCACAGGTGGCGGCTAGCAGACCCCAGGCACAAGGCGGCTGGCTGACCAGGCAGTCCCACATTCGTGTGCAGATAATCCAGGTGAAAACGAGGAATAAGACAGAACTCACAACCCAGTGCTGGGAAATAAAACCTAAAAACACCAAGACACCACCCCCACATACAGCCACAACCCAGCCACTGGGCTGCCCCACCCTGGGGAACACCTAAGGCTCTGCCCCTCACAACGTAACAGACACAACCAGACCAAAAAAAAAAAAAAAGGCTCAAACGGGAGAACAGATCAAAGCCCCAGAGGCAATACATCTAAGCAACCAAGAGATAGCTAACCTATCAGATGCACAGTTCAAAGCGCTGGTGATCAGGATGCTCACAGAACTGGCTGATTTTGCTCACAAATTAGATAAACAAATGAAGGCTACAATAAGTGAAATGAAGGAAAATGCACAGGGAACCAATAGAGATGGGAGGAAAATTGGGACTCGAATCAAGGTAGTGGACCACAAGGAAGAAAGAAACAACCAAACAGAAAACAAGGAAGAAACAGGAATTCAAAAAAATGAGGAGAGGCTTAGGAACTTCCAAGACATCTTTAAACATCCCAACATACAAATTATAGGGGTACCAGAAGGGGAAGAGGAAGAGCAACAAGTGGAAAACTTATTTGAACAAATAATAAAGGAGAACTTCCTCAATCTGGCAAAGGAAATAGACTACCAGAAAGTCCAGGAAGCTCAGAGAGTCCCAAAGATGGTGGACCCAAGGAGGAACACACCAAGACACATCATAATTACATTAGCCAAGATTAAAATGAAGGAGAGAATTCTAGAAGCAGCAAGGGATAAGGGGACAGTCACCTACAAAGGAGTTCCCATCAGACTGTCAGCTGATTTCTCAAAAGAGACCTTACAGGCAAGAAGGGGCCAGAAAGAAGTATTCCAAGTCATGAAAGTCAAGGACCTACATCCAAGATTTCTTTATCCAACGAAGCTGTCATTTAGAATGGAAGGGCAGATAAAGTGCTTCTCAGATAAGGTCAAGTTAAAGGAGTTTATCATCAGTAAGCCCCTATTATATGAAATGTTAAAGGGACTTATCAAAGAAAAAGAAGATAAAACATAGGAACAGTAAAATGACAGCAAACTCACAATCATTAACCACACCTGAAATAAAAGCAAACTAAGCAAACACTAGAACAGGAACAGAACTACACAAATGGAGATCACATGGACAGTTATCAACAGGGGAGTGGGAGGGGAGAGAGGGGGAAAAGGTACAGAGAATAAGTAACACAGATGGCAGGTAGAAAATAGACAGGGGGAGGGCAAGAATAGTATAGGAAATGTAGAAGCCAAAGAACTTTCATGTACGACCCATGGACATGAACTAAAGGGGGGAATGTGGGTAGGAGGGGGTTTACAGGGTGAAGGGGAGTGAAGGGAGGGAAATGGGACAACTGTAATAGCATAATCAGTAAAATATATTTTTAAAAAAAGAAATAGAAGCCAACACAGGCTATAAGTGCAGCTCAGCCTGCATTCAGAGTGCAGCTACAATCTCTAGGAAGGGCATCTCTCACTTTCCATGTAGCCAGGAGGCAGGACTAATAGGTCAGCACAGAAGTTGGCCCTTGTTCTGTCTCCTTTATGATTTGAGTGGAACATTTAAACACTGTGAGACTCCAGGGAGAAGTGGCAGAGGGCACAGGACTTCTTGACCTCCAGAGATGGTGGGAGTCTGGAGGGTTATCTTAGACTCCATAAACTGGGATACACTGAGTAATCACCAGGCAGTTTCTGTTTGTATTTCTCTTACAGTGTGGCTGCCCTTGTGAAATAAACTCTTTCTTTGGCAAAAGAACTGGGACAGCCTGGTGCCCTGAACATGTCCTCAATTTCAGTCATGAGGTTTGGATTCTAATCCCCAAACTTCTGCCACTTTGATCTCACTTTATCTCTCCTCTGAAGTAAGAGAAAGGGACTCCATGACTACTGAGTCTCCTTCCAGCTGGGAGAGTTGATATGTGCTGAAAAGAACTGGATGCACTGCTGTGGAGGACTCACTGGTAAGCAGAGGGAAGAACACCAACCAGAATTTAGGAGACCTGAATCCTAACTCATTCTTCCATTAACCAGCTTGGTGACCTTGAGCATTTCATTCAAACTCTCTCAATCTCCAATGAAAAATGGAGATAATATAACATTTTATAATACATACTTCAAGACACTATAGGGATTAAATGAGATAATTTATGTAGATTATTTATCAGTGTCTTTTGGCCTTCTTACTTAACTATCTATTGGTCTTGCTATGGCAGAAAAAAGTTAGTTAGCACTACTTTGCTGCTAGGCTCCAAAATTCAGCACCTACTGTAGAGAAGTTTCATCAGCTTTGCCAGAGTTAAGCCATGAACTTGAAGAATAATGTTTTTAGAGTAGACGCTGAAGAGAACCAAAGGTCATGTGTCCAGCAGAACCTCAAAACAACTCAGATATTATGAGGCTTGATGCACAAAGCTGGGCCCACCACACAGGTCCCCGTATGAACTGAGGGGAAGGCCAAGGAAATTTCAGTAAGTGTAGGAAGAGTGCAATAGCATTAGTAGGCTGGAATATTCCAGGAATCATCAGTGTACATATCAGTGAGCTCTAGTCACAGTAATTCTGTGTAGCAAATCAACCCACGCTTGTTTATTCTTGCTGTGTGTCTGAAAGTTAACTAATCTAGATAGGATTTGGTTGGCTGGCTTCAAGCTGTAGGTTCACCTGTGCTTGGCTCCTCATTGAGAATAGGGATCAGTCCTTGCTGGTGTGGATCAATGGATCGAGTGCCGGCCTGAAAAGTAAGGGATCACTGGCCGAATTCCCAGTCAGGGCGCATGCCTGGGTTGTGAGTCAGGTCCCCAACTGGGGGTGTGCGAGAGGCAACAGGTCCATATAACTCTTGCACATTGATGTTTCTCTCCTTTCACCTCTCTCTAAAAAGTAAATAAAATCTCTTTTTTAAAGCAAGTATTTTTTTTTCTTTATGAAAAGAAAGAGTAGGGCTCAGATATCTTCCATATGTATTTATTCTGGGGCTCAGGCTGATGGGGCAAACCCAACTGCAGAAGCAGATTTCAAGCTTTGAGTTGCATGTCTTCTAACACCCTTTTGACCAAAGCAAGTCATGGGGCTTCACACACAGAAAGGAGAAATACATTCTGCCTCTAATGAGAGGGACTGCAAAGTCACATGGCAAAGGGTATGGATGCAGACAAAGGTAGAGAATTGGTGCCAATAAATCAATCTACCATATTGTCTAAATGTCATACACATCTGTTTAATGGGTCACATACATGTGATAGGCAATTTGTTCCTATTTCAGACAAGACTAATAATAAAACAAAGGGTCACTTGAGTTAGCTTATGTGAAGCATACATTATTGTAAGAGGTCAATGGACAATGTCTTAATCATCTAAAAACAGGAGATGTCCTGGTGACACAGGATTGAAACTAGAAAGTCAGGATGTGAAACTACCCCTCCAGTTCTCACAAAGTTGGTCTCTGCTTCTTTTATATTTGCTTTATTAACCTGTTTCTTTGTGAGGACCGGTTTCTTCTGTCTTCCCAAGTGCCTCTTCTCCCATTATTTTAGGTTCCTACCAGCTGTGGATTGATTTCCATTGGTTCTGATAAACTGTGGCCAGGGGTGGGATCACAGGGTGAACAGGAGTTATGCAAGGGGTCTCAATCTTCAAGAAGGCAGTGTTGGATTAGAGGCAAAAATGAACATGTCCATTTCAAAGTCCCAGGAGATCTAGAAAAAGGAGGAATGTACCACCAGGAAATATTTAAGAAAACTAATTCCCCTAAGGAATTTATGTAAAACCTTACTGACACAGGGTCAAAACCTTTTCCTTAGTTTTGGTTCCTACTTCTCTGACCTCTCAGCATCTTCCATGAGTGCTCCTTCTTTGGCTCTCTCTTTAATATTTGTGCCCCTGGAATTCATCAGCTTTCATTCTCTGCCTAAATGGACATCGCCTGTAGGCCAGATCACATGCCTGTTTGTACAGCAGGTTGTGAGGTTCAAACAATGTCATCAGGATTCTGTCTCTTTACATTTCTCTATACTTGTTTCCTGTCAGCTGATTCTTTGTGGTCTTAAGCAGCTTCAGGCATGCATCCTACTAATTTCACAATAAGCAAATAGAGAGATTATTTTCCCAATAGTTCCAACAGAAGTTCCAGAATTGAATCTCACTGTCTAAGGTTAGCTTGGTTGTGACACATGCAGTACTAGATGCTCTTGGTGCTCCACCCCGATTCCTTCTATCAGCTAGTGCACCCCTTCCCTTCCTTACCTTCTTGCCACCACTTACATCTATTTTCTTTTTTAAAGATTTTATTTATTTATTTTTAGAGAGAAAGGAAGGGAGGGAGGAAGAGAGAGAGAAACATCAATGTGTGGTTGCCTCTCACATGCCCCCTACTGGTGGCCTGGCCTGAAACCCAGGCATGTGCCCTGACTGGGAATCAAACCAGTGACCCTTATGGTTTGCAGGTCCAAGCTCAATCCACTGAGCTACACCAGCCAGGGTACTTACAACTGTTTTAAGGATGTGGCTAAGCAGCTTAAACCTGTGACCTTGACTTATGAGAGTTTCCATCGGCCCCATAGCCCAGGGATAGGGATACCTGGGAGGTTATGTTGCCTCTTTCTCTAGATCAATAATTTTCAACTGGTATGTCATGGCAGACACACCAGTGTGCTGCAAGATTTTTTAAAACATGCAATATCTGACAATTTAGTCAGGGGCACTGACCTCTTTTCCTTAAAATTGTCAAACAAAAAAAATGACAACAGTTAACACAACAATAGTTGTCCAGTGTGAATGAATCAAAATCATACTTAACTTTTTGTCAGATTGGAAAAAATATATTTTTTGTCATGCCATAGAATTTTAGTAACTAGTTTGTGTATGCCATGAGATGAGAAAGGTTGAAAATCACTGCTCTAGAACAATGTCTGATGCATAAGGAGTTATAAAAGGGCAGCCCTCTTGCCTCAAGGCAGAAACAACACTGTAGGGCAATTTGTGTTCCAGAGATAAGCTTCTCCTTCCATACCCAAAATCAGGCCAAATCTGGACTTTACCTGCCAGCACCTCTCTGCTTGACCCCCTCCTCTTTTCAATTTGGCTTCCCTCACTGCCTTACATGTTACTCCTAAGAGTACTCCCTGTCTTTCTTACATCTGAATTCTTGCCTCAGTCTCTGTTTCTAGGGAACCCCATCTAAGACACGTATACATTTCTGAACCAGTTACTGAATGAGTGATTAAAGGACAGATTATGCTAATGGTAACTCAGGTCACATTCCTGAATTCCTGAATATTTTTCATCAAGGACTTTTATTTGTTCATTGATATAGCCCCTGTGTCCAGAATAGCACAGAATAGGCATTTAATGAATATTACTTAAATCAATTAAGATAACAATGGAGTGACTGTGTGTGTATTTATAATTTCCCGGTGAAATTGGGGGAGGGTGTAACTGTTACCAGATGAAAGGGGAATGAGTGTAAGAATGTGAAATGAAAAAAAATAAAAGAATATGAAATGATAACTATGCACTACAGAGATGATCAAACAAGTAGAATTGAATTAAAAAAACAATACCTCTTTCTTTCTACCAAAGGCCAAGTTCCTCTTAATGACCAGATGTGCCAAACATTTGTGATCTTAAGCAGTGATTACACTGTAGGACTTTTAAAAATATTCTAGGAAATGTTTGTTTTTTGTTATCTGGTGAATAATGGAATTACTTCAAGGAGATAATGAGAATCTATTTTTCTATGTACTATAGAAATTTCAGATAGAGCAATAACTGGAATCCTGGAAGCAGATTTCCTGCTGAGTCATTCACCCTTGCTCAAGACAAGCTTTCACTTTGCATTGAATTTTAATGTGATGATTCTTCATTGTCTTCCGTGCCTTCTCCCAGAGTCAGCTAGTCAGTAATTTCTCTATGGCTGGAGCGGCATTGCCTTCCCAGACAGGTCAGGCAATCTCTGCTGAGACACTTCCAGGGATTCCTATACCTTTCACTTCCTAGGACCCATTCCTGATCTTTTTCTCAAAGGCCTGTATGTGGAAGACCTCATTATAATACAGACCATGTACCAGAAAAAAAACCTATTTAATTCCCCCAAATTTATCAATTGCACCAAGCATGCTGGTACAATTACAGCCCAAACTAAAGCCATCTTTAGTTAGTTTATTTCACTTGCCATGAAAAGTGGGATTTCCACCATCAAGTTTTTGGAATAATGAAAATATTAGGAGTCACTGAATAATCTTATTTCAGGGAGATATATATTCACAAATTCATACTGGGTTGCATGGAAACAAAAGTCAAAGTCAGAAAATGCCACCAGAAGGCTATTTGGGTAGCCAAATGGAGAGACCTATTAATTTAAAAGGCATTAAAAATGCCTTTGGAGTAAAACCGACCAGCTCCAAGTGTCTGGCTTCACTGTGCTAAGGGGGAACCTGTACTGTGGAGACTAAAACTAACAAGGCTTTAAGAGATACCACACTGAACATCTCACCTAAACAATCTCTGTAGCTGTCACCCAGTAGCAGGTTTTGGGAACTTGGGTCATGGTGTTGTTAAATAGAGACAATAGGCCCCAAATGGAGTAAATTGTGCAAAACATATGTCACCAAACTGAGACTTTGTACCTAACCTAATTGCAGTTTCAGTCTTACCTAGGAATACAACCTTCAGCCAGTCAACCTGGAATTACCAGTCAGCAGTAGTGAGGTAATCCCCTAAAAAACCTCTTCCGCCCCTATAGGTATATTACCTAAGACTGAAACAATGCACTTTTTCCCCATTTCTGCTTATAAAAGCCTTCCATTTTGTATAGTTCGTTAGAGTTCCTCTTTGTTTACTATATAGGATGCTACCACTATATTGGATGCTACCTGATTCATGAATCATTCAATAAAGCAAATAAGATCTTTAAATTTTACTCAGTAGAATTTTGTTTTTTAATACTATGTAACTTTTACGGTTAAGCCTTTGAAGCCATGGACAACCAAGAGAGGTACAGCCCACGAGATGTGGTCCATAAATACAAAACTTATTATTGGACTTCTGGCCAAGATGGAAGCATAAGTGGACATACTGTGCCTCCTCGGACAACCAAAATTAAGGACGCCAATGATTTAGAAACAAGAAAACAACCAGAACTGAGAGAAAATTGAACTGTACGGAAGTCCAACAACCATTCATCCAGACCGTTAAGAGGGGTGAAGTTGCAGCAGGAAAAAGTGGAGGTTGGCAGACTCTCGCATGCAGGTAGCAGAGGCTGGAAGATTCCAGGCATGCAGGCAGCGGCTAGCAGACCTCAGGCACACAGGTGGTGGCTAGTGGACCCCAGGCATGGGGTGGCAATAGTGCAGACCCAGAAACGCCGCACAAAGTGGCTGGCTAACCAGGTGGTCCCACATTCATGTGCAGATAATCCAGGCAAAGGGGAAGTGGCAGAAGGAACTGGAATCCGAGAGAGAGCAGAGCAAGTGCCATTGTTCCCTCTCGGAGCCCGCCCCCACATACAGTGCCACTACCCAGAGATTGGGCTGCTCTGCCCAGGGGAACACCTAAGGCTCTGCCCCTCACTACATAACAGCTGCGACCAGATTCCCCACCCCCCAAAAAAACCCAAAATGGCTCAAATGGGTGAACAAATCAAAGCCCCAGAGCCAGTTCATCTAAGTGACCAAGAGATAGTTTACCTATCAGATGCACAGTTCAAAAGCCCTGGTGATCAGGATGCTCACAGAATTGGCTGATTTTGCTCACAAATTAGATAAACAAATGAAGGCTACAATAAGTGAAATAAAGGAAAATGCACAGGGAACCAATAGAGATGGGAGGAAAACTGGGACTCATATCAATGGAGTAGACCAGAAGGAAGAAAAAAACAACCAAACAGAAAAGAATGAAGAAACAGGAATTCAAAAAAATGAGGAGAGGCTTAGGAACCTCCAAGACATCTTTAAATGTCCCAACATCCGAATTATAGGGGTACCAGAAGGGGAAGAGGAAGAGCAACAAGTGGAAAACTTACTTGAACAAATAATAAAGGAGAACTTCCCCTATCTGGCAAAGGAAATAGACATCCAGGAAGTCCAGGAAGCTCAGAGGGTCCTAAAGAAGTTGAACTCAAGGAGGAACACACCAAGACACATCATAATTACATTACCCAAGATTAAAATGAAGGAGAGCATTCTAGAAGCAGCAAGGGATAAGGGGGTAGTCACCTACAAAGGAGTTCCCATCAGACTGTCAGCTGATTTCTCAAAACAGACCTTACAGGCATGAAGAGGCTGGAAAGAAGTATTCCAAGCCATAAAAGTCAAGAACCTACATCCAAGATTGCTCTATTCAGCAAAGCTTTCATTTAGAATGGAAGGTCAGATAAAGTGCTTCTCAGATAAGGTCAAGTTAAAGGAGTTCATCATCAGTAAGCCCCTATTATATGAAATGTTAAAGGGACTTATCTAAGAAAAAGAAGATAAAACATAGGAACAGTAAAATGACAACAAACTCACAATTATTAACAACCACACCTAAAATAAAAACAAAAGCAAACTAAGCAAACACTAGAACAGAAACAGAACCACAGAAATGGAGATCACATGGAGGGTTAGCAACAGGGGAGTGGGCAGAGGAGAGAGGGGGTAAAGGTACAGAACAAGTAGCATAGATGATAGGTAGAAAATAGACAGGGGGAGGGCAAGAATCATGTGGGAAAAGTAGAAGCTAAAGAACTTATGACACATGGACATGAACTAAAGGGGGGAATGTGGGTGGGAGGGGGTATGCAGGGTGGAGGGGAATGATCGGGGAGAAATAGGACAACTGTAATAGCATAATCAATAAAATGTATTAAAAAAACAAAAACTTATTATTGATACAAAATAGCCAGCTATTCAGCAGGGCTGAATTATGACTTTCATGGACCCTAGGCACTTTTGAATTTGTGAGCCCCTTCCTCTAGACAAAAAAATATTTAAAGTTGTATTTTACAACTGGATTAGTATAAAGATGAATATAATCCAAGCTGAATTCACTTTGTAAAATTGTGTTAAAATATATACAACAAAATTTACCATTTTAACCATTTTTAAGTGTACAGTTCAGTGACATTAAGTACATTGGATTCACTCTAATATATTTATTATTCTATCAATTTTTATTTGGATTTTAAAATAAATTAAAATATTTTCTTTTCTTTTTTTGAAATTTTTTAAAATTTTCATTATTGTTCAAGTAGTTTTCTTTTACTTCCATCCCAGCCCACCCCACCAGTCCTCCCCACCTCCCTCCCATTTCCACCCTGTCCCCTAGTTTTTGTCTATGTGTCCTTTATACTTGTTCCTGTAAACCCTTCCCCTTTCCCCCTGAAATTTCCTCCCCTCTCCCCTCTGGTCACTGTCAGCCTGTTCTCTATTTCAGTGCCTTTGGTTATATTTTGCTTATTTGTTTGTTTTGTTGTTTAGGTTTCTGTTAAAGGTGAGATCATATGGTATATGTCTTTCACCACCTGACTTATTTCGCTTAGCATAATGTTTTCCAGTTCCATCCATGCTGTTGCAAAGGCTGGGAGCTCCTTCTTTCTTTATGCTACATAGAATTCCTTTGTAAAACTATGGTAAAACTACCATATGCAAAACTACCATATGTAAAAACTATGTAAATACACCACAGTTTTTTGATCCATTCACTTACTGATGGGCACCTAGGTTTCTTCCAACACTTGGCTATTGTAAATTGTGCTGCTATCAACACTGGGGTGCATAGGTTCTTTTGGACTGGTGTATCAAGGTTCTTAGGATATAATCCTAGCAGTGGAATTGCTAGGTCAAAAGGCAGTTCCATTTTTAGTTTTCTTAGAAAATTCCATACTGTTCTCCATAGTGGTTGCACCAGCCTGCAATCCCACCAACAGTGCACTAGGGTTCCCTTTTCTCCACAACCTCCCCAACACTTGCTGTTTGTTGCTTTGTTCATGATGGCCATTCTGACCTGTGTGAAGTGGTATCTCATTGTGGTTTTAATTTGCATCTCTCTGATAGCTAGCGATATTGGGCATCTTTTCATGTGTCTCTGGATCCTCTGTATGTCCTCCTTGGAGAAGTGTCTGTTCAAGTCCTTTGCCCACTTTTTAATTGGGTTGCTTGTCTTCTCAGAGTGGAGTTGTGTAAGTTCTTTATATATTTTTGAGATTAAACCCTTGTCTGACGTATCATTGGCAAATATATTTTCCCATACAGTTGGTTCTCTTTTAATTTTAATACTGTTTTCTTTAGCCGTGCAGAAGCTTTTTATTTTGATGAGATCCCATTTGTTTATTCTTTCCTTTATGTCCCTTGCTCTAGGGGACACATCAGTAAAAATGTTGCTGTGTGAAATATCTGAGATTTTCCTGCCTATGGTCTCCTCTAGGACTTTAATGGTATCATGGCTTATATTTAAATCTTTTATCCATCTTGAATTTACTTTTGTGTATGGTGTAAGTTGGTGCTCAAGTTTCATTTTTTTGCATGTAGCTGTCCAGTTCTCCCAACACCATTTGTTGAAGAGGCGATTTTTACTCCATTTTATGTTTCTGCCTCCTTTGTTGAATATTAATTGACTGTAGAGACTTGTTTATTTCTGGGCTGTCTGTTCTGTTCCACTGGTCCATGTGCCTATTTTTATGCCAATACCAGGCTGTTTTGATTACAGTGGCCTTGTAATACAGTTTGGTGTCAGGTATTGTGATCCCTCCTACTTTGCTCTTCTTTCTCAAAATTGCACCAGCTATTCAGGGTCATTTATGGTTCCATATAAATTTTTGAAGTGTTTGTTCTATGTCTGTGAAATATGCCATTGTGCTTTAATAGGTATTGCATTGAATCTGTAAATTGCTTTGGGTAGTATGGACATTTTGATTATGTTAATTCTTCCAGTCCATGAACACGGTATATGTTTCCATTTGTTTGTGTCTTCCTTGATTTCTTTCTTCAGTGTTGTGTAGTTTTCTGCATACAGGTCTTTTACCTCCTTGGTTAGGTTTATTCCTAGGTATTTTATTTTTCTTTTTGCTATAGCGAATGGGATTTTTTTATGGAGTATTTTTTTTTAAGAATTTATTTATTTTATATTTAGAGGGGAAGGGAAGGAGAGAGGGAGAGAAATATCAATGTGTGGTTGACTCTTGTGGGTCCCCTGCTGGGAACTGGCCTGCAATCAGGCATGTGCCCTGACTGGGAAACGAACCATGATCCTTTGGTTCACAGGCCCATGCTCAATCCACTGAGCTACACCAGCCAGGGTGCAAATGGGATTTTTTTTCTTGATTTCTGCTTCTGCTGTTTCATTGTTGGTATACAAAAATGCCTTTAATTTCTGGACATTGACTTTGTATCCAGCTGTTTTGCCATATTCATTTATTAGGCTGAGCAGTTTTTTGGTGGAGTCTATAGGATTTTCTATGTACACTATCATGTCATCTACAAACGATGACAGTTTTGTTTCTTCCTTTCCAATTTGGATGCCTTTTATTTCCTTTTCTTGTCTGATTGCTGTGGCTAAAACTTCCAATACTACAGTGAATAGAAGTGGTGAAAGTGGACAACCTTATCTTGTTCCTGATCTTAGTGGAAAAGATTTTAGTTTTTGTCCATTGAGTATGATGTTGGCTATAGATTTCTCATATATGGCCTTTATTAGGTTGAGGAATATTCCCTCTACTCTCACTTTGCTGAGTGTTTTTATCATAAATGGGTGCTGTACCTTATCAAATGGTTTTTTCCCCGCATCTGTTGATATGATCATGTGTTTTTTGTCTTTCCTTTTGTTTATGTGGTGTATTACATTTACTGATTTGTAGATGTTGAACCATCCTTGTATCCCTGGGATGAATCCCACTTGGTCATGGTGTATGATCTTTTTAATGTATTGTTGGATGCGGCTTGCCAATATTTTGTTGAGGATTTTAGCATCTATGTTCATCAGCGATATTGGCCTGCAGTTTCTTTCTTTGCTGTGTCTTTAACTGGTTTTGGGATTAGGATGATGCTGGCTTCAAAAAAAGAGTTTGAGAGTCTTCCACCACTTTGGATTTTTTGGAATAGCCTGTGAAGGATAGGGGTTAACTCTTCCTTAAATACTCTGTAGAATTCTCCTGTGAAACCATCTGGTCCAGGGATTTTGTGTGTTGGGAGTTTTTTTTATTACTGCTTCAATTTCATCTGCTGTTATTGGTCTGTTCAGGCTTTCTGCTTCTTCTTCATTGAGTTTTGGAAGATTATATTGTTCCAGAAACTTGTCCACTTCACCTAGGTTTTCAAATTTCTTGGCATATGGTTCTTCATAGTAATTTTTTACAACCCTTTGTATTTCTGTGGTGTCAGTTGTAATCTCTCCTCTTTCATTTCTGATTGTGTTTATTTGGGTCCTCTCTCTTTTTTTCTTGATGAGCCTGCTTAAAGGATTGTTGATTTTGTTTATCTTTTCAAAGAACCAGCTCCTGGATTCATTGATCCTCAGAATTGTGCTTTTAGTCTCTATGTTATTTAATTCTGCTCTGATCTTGGTTATTTCCTTCCTTCTACTTGCTCTGGGCTGTCTTTGTTGTTGTTCCTTGAGTTCTTGTAGGCGTAGGGTTAGGTTGTTTGTTTGAAATGTTTCTATCTTTCTTATGTAGGCCTGTATTGCTATGAACTTCCCTCTCAGGACTGCCTTTGCTGTGTCCCATAAGTTTTGGGTTGTTGTGAGATCATTTTTGTTTGTTTCAGAAACTTTCTGATTTCTTCCCTAATCTCATTCTTGACCCATTCATTGTTTAATAGCATGCCATTCAATCTCCATAATTTTGAGTGTTTTGGGTTTTTTCCCTTGGGATTGGTTTCTAGTTTCAGTCCCTTGTAGTCAGAGAAAATGCTTGGTATAATTTCAATTTTCTTGAATTTGTTGAGGCTTGTTTTGTGTCCTATCATGTGTTCTATCTTTGAAAATGTTCCATGTGCATTTGAAAAGAATGTGTATTTAGTTTCTTTGGGATAAAGGGCTCTCTCTATATATATATCAATTAAGTCCATTTCATCTAGAGTATTGTTCAATGCCACAATATCTTTGTTGATTTTTTTGTTTGGAAGATCTGTCCATTTTTAACAGTTGGGGTGTTAAAATCCCCTACTATAATTATAATGTTGCTCTCAATATCTTTCTTGAAGTCCTGTAAAATTTTCTTTATGTATTTGAGTGGATTCTTCCCTTGAGTGTTATGAAGTGGCCTTCTGGGTCTCTCTTTATGTCCCTTCTTTTGAAGTCTATTTTGTCTGATATGAGTATTGCTACCCTGGCTTTTTTCCCCTGTCCTTTTACTTAGAAAATTTGTTTCAAGCCCTTCACTTTGAGTCTGTGTAGGACTTTTGTCCTGAGGTGTGTCTCTTGTAGGAAGCATATATGTGGGTCGTGCTTTCATATCCATTCGGCTATTCTATGACTTTTGATTGGAGCATTTAATCCATTTACGTTTAAGGTTATTATTGATAGGTACTGATTCATTGCCATTTTTGTGCCTGTGTTCCCCGCCCCTCTCTCTCTTTTCCTTCCTTTCCTTAAAGCAGTCCCTTTAGCATCTCTTGCAGAGCTGATTTGGTGGAAGTGTATTCTTTTAGACTTCTTTTGTCTGGGAAGCTCTTTATTTGGCCTTCTATCTTGATTGAGAGCCTTGCTGAGTAATGTAGTCTTGGTTGCAGGCCTCTGGTTCTCATTATTTGGAATATTTCTTGCCATTCTCTTCTGGCTTGGAGCATTTCCATTGAGAAGTCAGCTGCTAACCTTACCAGGGCTCCCTTGTATGTTACTTCCTGTTTCTCCCTTGCTGCCTTTAAGATTCTCTCTTTTTCTTGGAATTTTGCCATTTTAATTATGGTGTGTCTTGAAGTGGGCCTCTTTGGGTTCCTCTTGATTGGGACTCACTGTGTTCCCTGGATTTGTGTGACTTGTTCTCTCATCAAATTAGGGAAGTTTTCCATCATTACTTTTTCAAATAGGTTTTCTATCCCTTGCTCTTCTTCTTCTCCTTCTGGTATCCCTATTATACACATATTATTATGTTTCATATTGTCTTGTATTTCTCTTAATCCCTCTTTATTCTTTCTGAGCCTCTTTTCCTTTTCTTGCTCTTTCTGGATTTTTTTTTCTACTTGGTCCTCCATCTCGCTGATCCAGTCCTCTGCTTCATCAATTCTGCTTTTCATTCCTTCCACTGTGTTTTTCAGTTCATAAATTGTATTCTTCATTTCCTCTTGGCCCTTGTTGATAGTTTCTGTTTCCTTTTTCATGTTGATATAGTTTACAGTGAGTTCATTGTAGTTTCCCTGTAGTTTCTAGTAGTTCATTATGATCTAAAGGAACTTCCTGATAACCATTGCTTTGAACTCAATATCTGGTAGTTGAGTTGCCTCTATTTCATTTAGCATTATTTCTGAGGCTTCCTCCTTTCCTTTCATTTGGGAATTGTTTCTTTTTCTTCCCATTGTTTGTGAGACTCTTCTTGTTAGCCTCACCTTCTTAAATTGATCTGTTCTGACTCCCTGAGTTTCTGGTGTCAACTTCTGTGGTATAATACCTGTGAGATTCAGTAGTGCAGACTCTTTGATCTCCCAAGCTCACTGGTCTTGGGCTTTCATTTACGTTGGCTCTGTGTTTGTCTTTGGGTTTTGATTGTTGTTGGGTCTTTCTTTGGTGGGTCCTTCCCACCAGCTGGTTAATTGAAGGTCCCTTTGTCCACCACATCTTATATTTTGTTGAGCTGTTGAGGGCAGGTTGTTTGAAGTTGGTTCTTCCATGTGTACAAGGTTTTGAGGATTCTCTCTTGCTCTTGTTTAGTTGTTTGTACTGGGTAGTTTCTCCACTATTTAGTTGTATTTCCAGATAGGTCCTGGATTGAGATTTGTGTGGTTTCCACTCCCTCCTTCATCTTCTTCTGTTGTTATCTGTTGGTGGTTCCTTTGTTGTTGGGTTTCCTCTTCCAGTGAGTATCCTGGTGTTTACTTCTTACACCTACTCTTTTTTGTGATCATTTGGAGGGGGAAGGCAAAATGGTTTAAGACAGCGAAGAGTATTTTATGATATTTACAGTAGCAGCTGGTGGAGAAAAAATAGGAGATCCTTTGTTTATGTATAGTATTAACCATGATCTTCTACCCAACTAGCCACTTTTTAGAAAGGATGGAAAGAAGATAAGACTCTTGTTGGGGAGGGAAGGATTGTGAGTTGGATCTAGAAAGCAGTGAAGTTGTGGGAGGTCAGATTCTGAGGTAAGGTAAGAGTAAAGGACAGTAAATAGGTGTAGTGTGTGAGAAAATAGAATTAACCACTACAGTAATAGAGTTCAGGAAACCGTGAAGTGGGCTAAGATCTGGGAGAGGTGTTGTGAAGTATTTACAATTGTATGGAACAGATATTATTTACAATAATATTAGAGCAACAATCATATGACAGAATCTATGTGATCTGGATAACAAGAATAGGGAGTATAGGATCTTGAATAGTGTGCTAATGGAACACAAGTGACTTGAAGAACAGTAAATTAGCAATACATTATGAAAGAGAGAACAGGGGAAACCTGTCAAATGATACAATATAACCAGATCAGCAAAGAAGACTATACAGAAAGAATGGGAATACAAAAATACTATTAAAATAAAAGATGTAACAATAATAAAAAAATAATAATACAAATATGCAATAACTTGTAGTTTCTCTGGAATAGCAAAGTGAAATTTGTCTCACTGTCTCAGCTGTTGGGATGCCCCCTCTTTGGGTTTAACTCTGGTCTTTTCAGAGTTCCGGGATTTTTTGTTTCACTTGTGGGTATTTAAAAAAAAAAGCAGAAGAAGGGGGAAAGAAGAGATAAAATTGGAAAGAAAGGAAGAAGGAATAAAACAAGAAAGAAGGAAAGAGAGGAAAAGGGAATTGAAAGATAAAACAATAATAAAAATTAAAAACTAAAAGGTTACTTAAAAAAACACCCAAAAACTTTTTGTTGGTTTCAAACTGGCCAAATCAGTTTTTCTGGTCTTGCTGGCTGCAGCAGGCTGAGGGGCGATTGGTGTGGCTTATCTGTCCTCAGTCAGCACTTTCCCCAGGGCTACCCCCCATACCCCCCACCTTGGGTGTAGGATCCAGGCCTTCCTCAGAGAACTCTTTCCCTGGGGTTACTGCTGTGGGGTGCAGGCGCACGTGCACTCAGCCAGGCTGCCTCAGTCCCACAGGTTTGGGTGTGCACCCTTCCCAGTGCTATGGGGGTGCCCGGGGTCTTCCGGGCAACCTTCTGCACAACTTTGGGATTGCCGCCCCGCTGGGTGGGGAGGAGGCCAGAGAGATTGCTGCAGGAGAATTCCCCAGATAGCGTCTCTCTTTTCACTTTTTCTTTTTGAGAAATTCCTCCTACTCAAGTCTGCCGCTCCATACAGCCCAATTCTCCAGCCAGACTGGTGACTATCATGGTCAGGGTCCCTCACTGCACAACTCTCAACTCTCCCGAGCCAGGGTCCACAGATTCCATGGGTCCTCACAGCCCCTGTGTGTTTGCCACTTAGTCCTTATTCCCCTCTCTGCAACTTCAAGCAACCAGGTCTCTCCTGGTGCTGCTCAAACCTTTTTTGGCCTGGGAGGGAGCAGTTGACCCCGCTCTCTCTCAAGGGCTCTGTGGCAGACCCTGCGGGCCTGGGCCTGGGGCTGCAGTCACCCTGGTCCCGGCACCAGTCCCTGGGACCTTATTGTCCTGCAGCACTCGCCTTACCATCTGGTTTTTCAGGGTCCGCTACAATTTTTGGTCTCTTATTTTCATATATGCTGGGGTACTGTTGGCTGTTTGCTCTGTTCCTCTGTAGATTGACTAGGTTTTTCTCCCATGTGTAGGGGGAAGTGGAATCTGCTCCCTCTTACCTCACCGCCATCTTCCTCCTCCTAGAATAGAAAATTAAAATATTTTCATGGGCCCTTAAAAGTATCATGTACCCTAGATGCTGCTTGCTGTGCCTAATGAATAGGTTGTCCCTGACAATTAGATGGCAAAAAAAGGAAACAAAGAGCAAAATTGAAATGCACTCGAACTCACTTTATAGTTCACATACAAAACTTGCTTTCAAACTTGCTTTCTTTTCTGTAGGAAGATAGTAATCCCAGGAAGCAGTATATCTGAGTGGATGAAACACAGGACTTTGGCAGACTGAGATCAAGCCCTATTTTTACCCCTTACTAGCTGTGTATCACAGCCAGTGCAGGTGGGAACTCAGGCCCAGCAAGGAGCCAGACGGAAACAGAGCCAGCAGACTCAGAAATAGCACCAGCTCCAGGCCAGAAGTTGGGGCAAAGACTCCAGATCAAGCCGAGGACAGTCCTCAGGGGTTCAATGGGGGAGATTCCAGAGTTCAGTAGAGGACAGACATAGGCATCAGTCACAGCTGCAAACTAGAAAATGGAAACATAAACAAACCAGAAATTGAAAGGAGAAGAACAAATGCCAGTCAGCAGGCTAAGTGCTGCTTTTCAGGAGCCTCCTTGTTCTTGCTGCAAGTGCCACCTTTTATCTGAAACTCTGTGCCCTTGGGCACTTCTTCTCTTCTCTTGCCTCAATTTTCCCATTTGTGCAATTAGGAGTTGGACTAATGACCCCTAAGTTTCAATGAACCGTTTGTGTGTGTTTCCAGCTTCCTAATAGCTCCACCGTTTTTTCTTTCTGCTCAAGCCCTAGACTTAAAATTCAGAGCTCAGTGTCCAAGTATCAGAGCAGAGGTTGCAAACTGGTAGCTGCTGGGCCAAATCTGACCCACAAGTGAGCTCTGTTTGGCCTGTTCAGTGTTTTTGTACTTTGAATCAATTGCCAACACCCCAAAATCAGGAGATGGCTCATAAAACTCTGAACTTCTGCCTTTTTTTTTTTTTTTTTTTTTGAAAAGATAGCAGCTCTCCCTTCCTTGGCCCCATGTTTCCACATGGGTTTGACTGGAACTGAGTAACAGCTGCTGCCTTTTAAATGAGGCATGCATGATACACAGTGCCACAGTCCCCTCCAAACCATTTTACCCTCATGCTGTCCGTATAGGTAGTTGGATTTGTTACCCCTGCAGTTAAAGGTCACAGCTTTTCCTTAACTTGCTGGATTTTATCTGCCCAGTGTCCAGGGGCTGTCCATTGTGAAGGAGCTTGTAGCTGACCTTCAGACCTCCTAATCCATCTCCTTGTGCTTCAGTCTGAACAAAACCTCTGTGCACTGATCACCCACATCACATCTCCCCAGGGTGGTGTTGATACAAAGTGCAGTTTCCCCTAATACCCATCTGCCCCCTCTCTTCTCCTGATAATTGTCCTGTATCAGAAGATATGGAGTGCCCCTGACAAAATGTTGCTCTGCTCTTCAGGGCATTGACTAGATAGTCCAGAAATGCCTGCCTCCAAGGATCCAGTCAATTAAAGGCTGGTGGACTGAAGGGGGCAGTGCCAGAAGGAAGCCCTCACCAAGAGAATCAGGAGCCATGGGGGTAAAACAGTCTACATGCCCACCTGCCACTGCTGTTGTTACTGCCTGTGTTACCTCCATATTTCCTCATAAATGGCTTCTGTATTTCCTCTACTAGACATCTCAATTACAACTGGTTTAGAACAGGATGAGCTTTTTGAACAGTTCTACAGGGATTTGCTCATAGTAGGTTGAAACAATTCAAGGATAATTTTAAGTCAAAATGATATAGAACTGGAATAAAGATACTCAATTCAGGATCATGTCCTGAATTGTTTTCCTGAACCAGTTTTAACACTATCTACTCTGCAATTTTCTCTCACTTTTCCCCTCCCCATCACTGAATGTTATCATTTCTACAAACCGAATATCCCTGGGACCTCTGCACTCTGTCTCCAGTGCCTCTGCTTTGGTTCAGGCAGCCCAGCCTGCTTGCAGCTTCCCACAGACTCTCACCATCTCCACACAGCTGTCTCAGTAAAGGTTCTAAACACAAATCACAGCATCTACCTAACTTAAAAATCTCTGAGGGGCCCTGGCTGGTGTGGCTCAGTGGACTGAGCACTGGCCTGAGAGCCAAAGGGTCACTGATTCGATTCCCAGTCAGGGCACATGCCTGGGTTGCAGGCCAGGTCCCTAGTAGGGGATGTGCGGAAGGCAACCACACATTGATGTTTCTCTCCCTCTCTTCCTCCCTTCCCTTCTCTCTAAAAATAAATAAATGAATAAAATCCTTTTAAAAAGTCTCTTAGGGCATCTCCTTGACTCCAGGGTAAAAGCTAAGTTTCTTCATTTGATGCTGGAATCCTGGTGACCCCTGGCCCTGCCTCCCTCTTCAGCCACATCTGGTATCCATAGTGTCAGTCACATAAAATTACCCACAGATCCTCAAGAGAGCTTATATTCTCTCTGCTTCTCAGCTTTTGCTCTTGCTATTTCTTTCTACCTGGAATCCACTTTTCTTCATTTTCAAACTGCTCTGGGGCATACTCCTACTCATCCATCAAGACCCAGATCGACAAAGCCTCCTCTGGTCTACCCTGCAAGGGAATAGGATGGGGCAGAATGACTAGGTGCCAGTTCCCTGGAGGCCCAGTACCAAAAAGAGGTGAGACCCTGGCCATGAGTGGGGAAAAAAGGAATAGACCAAGAGTTGTAGATGGGCAGATTTCTCCATGTACATTCTATTTCCAGAAGTGTTTTCTATGTCAGGTACAAGTTTTAATTTTTTTTTTTTAATTTGAGTATTTGTTCTTTAGTTCTCTATTTACATTCCTCACCCCTGATGGCCTCTGGGTAAACAGATGAGGAAAGGGGCTGTAGATGGAGAACTGGAGAGGGTGCAAAGGGGAGCAGTTTCTTGTTTGTCTACAAGGAGTTGGCCACATGGGGTGGCCTGCGAGTTGGGAACCCTGGCACCATCTGATCCTACACCTGTGGGAGTGGTGAGACAAAGTTTAATAGAAGCCTTTCCCACCCTTTACCTCCTGTCCCTGCTCCCTACTCTCTGAGGATAAGAATATACCATTAAAATCAAAGTAAAGAGCTATCAGTGTGTGGTCCTAGACTCCCCATATGTACTTGCCTAACTAACAATAAGTCTGAGAGGCAGCAGAGGGTAGAGAATATGGACTCTAAAGTCAGACCATGTCCAAATATCAGCTCCTTACAGAGTTATTTTGAGCAGGTTATTTTACCTCCCTATGCTTTAATTTCCTCACCAGTAAAATGGGGATACTAATAGTATCTACCTATAAAGTTGTCAACTGGATTAGATGTATTAACTATATAAGGCTCTTAAAAGAGTGTAAGAGTCCTTACATGGAATGGGCTATGTAAGTGTTTGCTATTCTCAGTTTTTGGACAAAAGTACCCTTCCAGTCCACAAGAAGGAGACTATTACTGGTGCTGCACTGAATGTGTAGGGCCCTGGTTGTAGAGTTCCTTATTAGTTTAGCTGGAGATGCCCCTGCAAGTAGCCATGCTAAAAGCTGGTGCTGTAGACAGAGCCTCCTCAACCAGGTCTGCTCCTTGCTGTCTGTCTGAGCATGGAGCTGCAAGAGCTGGGCTGAGTGCTCACATGCTAGCTATCGGTGGTCACAAGCCTTGCCACCACCAACTCCTGTTCCTCTTGTCTTTTTGTCATCTCCTGTCATAATGTGAGACTGGTATGCCATGATTATGAGAGAGAGAGAGAGAGAGAGAGAGAGAGAGAAAGAAGGCAATTTGATTTGCATCCTGCTGCTAGAGTCCTGTATCTCCTATATCCAGATAATTCAGAATCAAAGCAGAAGCTTGCAAAGTGCTTCCTGGGGTGTTCGACTACACTCATGCTGTTTCTAGCCTCCTTCTAGTACCAGGTTCCTTCTGTCATTTGTATTTACATGCTTCTGTCATAGCATGTAGCACAGTAATATACCAAATTTCTTCAGTTCCAAAAAATTATAGATTGTAAGACATTTTAATCTACTAACCTAAAATATATATTTGAGTCAGGGGAACCCATAATATTAAATGAACTCACTCATCAGTGCATCTGACTTCAGAAGCTTTAAAATGTTTTTTAAAGGGTTATAATTTTTTCACACTCTTTCTGACTAACTCATCAACTTGTTAAGGTCAGGGACAGTATATTTCTATCCCTCTCCTCACTCTCCCTCCCCCCAGGCCATGTCTGTTGATGCCCTGAGCAAATGTTTCATTTGGAAAATTTTCTAGAGGCTCCTTAGTTGCCATGGCAACCCAAAATTGGTTTCACAGCCCTGTGTACCATGGGAAGCCCTGCTGAGGAGGGCTGCCTGCTGACCTATACTCTGAACCATGGTGCATATGCTGGCCTCCCTTCCTGGGCTGCCTGACAATGATGGAAATAAAACACTTGCAATAAAAACCTCAGGGATACCTTTGCTGCTATAAAACAATTTATTTTTAAAAATTCTGTTGCCAATTGTCAGATTTTCGTATCAATGCAAAAAATTATCAACACTCTTCTCAAAGACTTTTCTCAGTGAGTCCTAAATGATTCGAGCAAAGGACTCCCAGTAGAGTTCGAAAATCTACTCTTACAGTTTAATAATTTGTTGAACTGTTAAAACCAATTATTCTCTGAAAGTTTAGAGATTCCAGCTAGGGAAGTACTGCTGTAAATACAAGAATAGCTTTTTTCCATTTCCTAGGCACCTACCAACGCTCAGGCACTTTGCATGCCCTTATTTTACAAACATTCATATATCACTTATTACATGTGAGGCACTGGTCTAAGCACTTTGCACATATCAATTTATTTAATCCTTGTAACAAGCCTGTGAGGCAACCTCTATTGTTATCTCCATTTTACAAATGAGGAAATTAAAATACAGAGATGTTACTAGGTCAACAGCTAGTAAGCTACAGTAACAAAATTCAATCCTAGGCTGCCTAGCTCCAGACTGTGCTCCTAACCAAGTTTCTATACAGCCTCTTTTAATTCTTTCAGTAATTCAATAAAATAGGTGTTACTATGCTTATTGTAGAGATTGATACTGAGGCTCAGTCAGGTCACATGATTTTTTAAAATATATTTTATTGATTATGCTATTACAGTTATCCCATTTTTTTCTCCTCTTATTCCTGTCCACCCTGCACCCCTGCCACCAGCATTCCCCCTACCTTAGTTCATGCCTATGGGTCGTACATATAAGTTCTTTGGCTTCATCATTTCTTACACAATTCTTAACCTCTCCCCTGTCCATTTTGTACCTACCAATTATGCTTCTTATTCCCTGTGCTTTTCCCCCCATTCTCCATCTTCCTCCTCCTCACTGATAACCCTCCATGTGGTCTTCATTTCTGTGATTCTGTTCCTGTTCTAGTTGTTTGCTTATTGTTTTTTTTTTAGGTTCAGTTTTGATAGTTGTCAGTTTGTTGTCATTTTACTATTCATAGCTTTTATCGTCTTATTTTTCTTAGATAAGTCCCTTTAACATTTCATATAATAACGACTTGGTGATGATGAACTCCTTTAACTTGACCTTATCTGGGAAGCACTTTATCTGCCCTCACATTCTAAATGATAGCTTTGCTGGATACAGTAATCTTGGATGTAGGTCCTTGCCTTTCATGACTTGGAATACTTCTTTCCATCCCTTCTTGCCTGCAAGGTTTCTTTTGAGAAATCAGTTGATAGTGTTATGGGAAGTCCTTTGTAGGTTACTGTCAACTTATCTCTTGCAGCTTCTAGGATTCTCTCCTTCATTTTAATCTTGGCTAATGTAATTATGATGTGCCTTGGTGTGTTCCTCCTTGTGTCCCACTTCGTTGGGACTCTCTGAGCTTCCTGGACTTCCTGGAAGTCTATTTCCTTTGCCAGATTGGGGAAGTTCTCCTTTATTATTTGTTCAAATAAGTTTTCAATTTTTTGCTCTTCCTCTTCTCCTTCTAGCACCACTATAATTCAGATGTTGGAGCATTTAAAGATGTCCTGGAGGTTCCTAAGCCTCTCCTCATTTTTTTGAATTATCATTTCTTTATTCTGTTCTGCTTACGTGTTTATTTCTTCCTTCTGGTTGAAATCATTGATTTGAGTCCTGGTTTCCTTCCCTTCACTTTTGGTTTCCTGTATGTTCTTCTTCATTTCACTTTGCATAGCCTTCAATTTTCCCTCTATTTTGCAACTGTACTCAAACATTTCTGTGAGCATCCTGATTACCAGTGTTTTGAACTACACATCTAATAGGTTGTCTATCTTGTCATTGCTTAGTTCTGGTTTTGGAGCTTTGATCCATTCTTTCATTTGGGCCATGTTTTTTTTTTTGTCTCGACATACCTGGTATGTTGTAAGGGGTAGAGTTTAGGTATTCACCACAGTGGGGCAACCCATGTTGCTTGGTTATGGAGCCACTTGCTTGGATCTCAGCCTGCTTTTAATCACTTCCCCTGCTAACCACAAGCAAACTGAGCCCCTCTGTTGCTGATTCTCAGGTAGCTGGGTTTGTGTGTATTCTAGGACCCTGTGGGTCTCTCCAATGAACTCTTCTGTGAGGCTGGAAGTTTCTCCCACCACCACAACCCCCACAGGTTTTTACAGCTAGAAGTTTTGAGGCTTTATTTCCTCATGCTGGAAGCTTGGGTTGCGCAGTCTGTCTCGCTCCCCATTTGCTCCTCTTGGTTTATCCACATGCGAATGTGGGACAATCTGGTCTGCCAGACGCTGCCTTGCCATGGGTCCTCTCTGCCCTGGCTGCTCATTTCTGGCCCTTCTACCAGTATGAATGAATGTTCCTTCTTTAACTCCTTGGTTATTGGACTTCCATACAATTAGATTTTCTGGCAGTTCTGATTATTTTTTGTTTTTAAATTTGTTGTTTTCCTTCTTTTGCTTGTGTGAGGAGGCAAAGTGTATCTACTTATGCCTCCATCTTGACTGGAAGTCTGAGGTCATATGTTTCTGCAGCTTCTCTGCTGCTGACCACATTCTGACCTGGAAATAATCTGGAAACTCTCCTAAGGGTTTAAACTTTCTATCTTTTGCCTTCCAAACACACATTCATACACTCATAGAATTTTTACAATGCTTCTTTTAAAATTATTTTAAGGAGACTCAGTCTTTATAGATAAATTATTTTGAAATAATGATCTAAAGCATGCACTGCTAGGAATTGAATATGCAAGCTTAATGAGTTCAATTAATTATATAATAGTGTTTCTTTTAAGATCACAGAATAACTGCTATTTGAAGTGTGGAAATACAGAAACTTAAATGGTTAAAGCATTGAACTGTATTATCCTATGAAAGTGCTCTTGGAATATGAAAGAATGATTTTCATCCATAGGTAAGAGATCTGTCAGTAGGGAAGAAGACATAAGTTAATGCCCTTAAGTTGGGATCACTTTTCCCTATCCAAAATGTGAGTTCCTTGAAAATGTAATAGTGGAGTGACCAAACATCCTGGTTGGCCTGGGACTTTCCCTGTTTTAGCACTAAAAGTCCCTCACACTAAAGAAACCCCTCAGTCCTGGGCAAATTGGCATGGTTGGTCACCCTAAATTAAGGACCAGCAATGAATGACAATTTGTGGGAGAAATCCCCTTTTGTACAGAGACGAGGAACTGAAGAGAGAGATTAAGGGCATCCCAGGCAAAAGGAGCAACTTGAACAAAGCCCTGAGGTATGAAATCCTATGGTGGTTTGGAGGAGTTGCAAGGATCTTGTGTGGCTCTAACTTGAAGTTGAAGGAGAAGGAACCATGGAAAGTAAGAGGAAGGGAGGTGGCTGGACAAATATAAAGCTGATTGAATCTGAAATGGGCAGATAGGGCTTTATGAACCTCGATCAATGCCAAGAAATTTATCCTCAGTGCTAAGGAGCAGTTATCAGGATCAGAAGCCCTTTTATGGTGGTGGTGGTTTGTTTTTCGTTTTTGTTTTTTTGTTTTGGTTTGGCTACAAAATCTTAACTCAGTGATCTTCAAAGAGTTTTGCTCATATGGTCTCTAAAATAATTTGAAAACTATGTATCCCCTTGCATATTGTTAAATTGGCCATTAAAATGTTTATTATAAGTATAAAGCATAGGATATAGTTTCTGAAACTTTATAATTATTGCATTTAAAAATAAACTGTTATAGTACTCTTTAAATAAACCCAGTGGAATGCAAACACCAAAGCAATTCAATA